>PVKA01005264.1:0-91885 GCA_004027165.1 Ctenomys sociabilis
TGTAGTGGCTGTGATATTTGATACTATAATTGTAGCATTACATAAACCTCATTTTTACCTTTTAAAGACAAATTTACCTTGTCTTCTCAACTTCACAGCAATTTCCCCTTGCTGCTACTGAAATACTCTTCCTTTGTGCTTAGGGTTATAAAAAAAAGGAATATGACCTTCATGTGCCTGACCCTCAAAGCAAATAATAAACTTGAGAAGAGCAGAATCCATGCTATTTTAATATTGTACCCTAGGGCCAGGGAGATGGCTCAGTAGAATATGTGCCTGCTGGCAAGTGCAAGGGCCTGAGTTCAATCCCTAGTTCTGAAAAAGAAGAAAAACACACAAAAACAAGTAATTATCGTACCCAGCCCTGCTAGGGATAAGAATCCCTTGAACTCTCCACAATCTCAGCCACTGTCAAATTTCAGCTTCTGCTTGGATGTAGACATAGCAGTAAGCTATGCCAATGGACTGCTTGCAGAGCAGCAGAAAGCATGAAGAACACAGGCAGTCACTGTGAGTGGTTGTCTGATTCCTAGCGATTTTATGGTGCCATGATTGGAGGTTGACGGAAAGGCTGGATATGGGTATTATACAATAATAGAAAACAGTCTTCTAAACTTCTTAGCTTATCACTTCAACCAACTGGTAGGCTGAGAGATGCCTTTTGCATTTCTCAGGACAATGAAGAAAGTAAATAATGCTTTGAGGCACTGTTACTTATTGCTCACAGATTATGCTACTTTTTGTACTATTGATAATATTGATAGATAAGAGACTTTTCAAATTCATTATTATAAGCAGTTTCATATAGATGCACCTAAGCAATATTAAAGTATAGCATAGCCAACTAACTAAAAATAAATAGAAGTGGTCTGGAACAGCCATATGAATCATTCAATATATCCAAGTTTCATTTAACTTTGACAGTATTTTGCATCAGAAAGAGTTTTATAAAAGCATAATAAATCATTTAAGTGTCTGTAAATGAGACAATTACAGCTTAGAGAATTCGTCAGGGCTTTCACCCACAAATCAAAGTAGTTTTAGGCAGCACAAATTGGTAATGAAAAACAAAGTAACTTATTAAAGATGGAAAAATACAAAGTTAGGAAGGTTTTTTTTATTCAGAAAAAAATATAAATTGCAAATGAAACTTTCAGAATATGTTAATATTTAAAACTTCAACCAACTATATTTTACAAGTAAACAGAAACAATTTATAGTTAAAATTTGTTTTAATTTTTTTGGTGCAGGATCTCACTGTCCAGCTCGTACCAAAAGTGGTCCTCCTGTTTTCAGTCTCTCCAGTGCTTGGGTTACAGGCCTGAGCCACTACCGGACCTGGCTCAGCATGCCAGGGGAAGGGGGGGACCAGGGATCAAACCCCAGTCCCTGAGTTTGACTAAGCAGGCGCTTAAGCAGCTGAGCCATCTTGCCAGCCCTAATTAGAATTTGATGCCTAGAATTAGTTTATCCATTTTTTTTCTTTTTAAAATTATTTTTATTTTATTTTTAGGGAAGGGTCTACAGAGTGTTGTTCAGGGTCTCACTACTAGATCGGACTCGTAGTGATTCTCCTGTTTATAGCCTCCCAAGAGCTGGGATTACAGGACCAAGCCGCAGTCTCAATGCCATTTCAGCATGCCCTGGGGGTGGGGGGGAGGTGCAGGGCCATCTCTACAGGCCGGTGAATCAAACCCGTAGCTCCTGCACCTGCTTGCAGTACTTTAATCCTCTGAGCTATTTGGCGGGCCCTTTCCTTTCTACTAGAATCTCACATTTAATTTTAATGCCCAACTTTCTCTTTAAATCTTACATTCTTTAGATATGATTCACTTTGTAATTCTTGGATCAAAGATGTTCTTTTAACCTAATGTGTAGGATTAGATGGGAATCCACGCCGCCCATGAAAATCCTTCCTCTTCTTTATCTGAGATCCTAGATAGACAGTTCTGTGTGAGTTGGGTGATGTGAATGCTATCAACTCCAGGGAAGAGGACTAAAAATGTGCAAAGAGGACTGATGAGATAGCTCAGCAGTCTAAGCGCCTGTGGGACAAGCACAAAGACACAGGTACCACATACCTTTCTGGCCCCATGCCGAGCATGCCACTGAAACCAGGCATGTGGGGCACACCTGTAATCCCAGCGCTAGGGAGGCTGAGACAGGAGGATAACTACGAATCTGAGCTTCATAGCAAGACCCTATGCCAAATACATAAATAAATAAATTTTTTTTAAGTACAAAGAAAAATTGGTCATGCTTACAAGGAAGATATATCAAGCTCTGCTTATGCAGACCTAACACATAGACCCGTAAATATTGTTTGCTAAATATGATTGGGACTTATGTTATGGTCTAGATCTAAAATGCTCCCTAGACATATTTTCAGAGGTTGAGATTTTGAAAAGTGTTTGCATCATGGAATGTATCAGTGGATGAATGTTTGGTTAGAAGGGATCTTGGTGAGAGGTGGGTCACTGCGCGTGTAGGACTCGAGGCTGTATTATGACCCCTGTCTCCTGTCTCTCTCTCTCTCTCTCTCTCTCTCTCTCTCTCTCTCTCTCTCTCTCTCTCTCTCTCTCTCTCTCTCTAATACCCAGCTGCCGCAGGGGGAGCAGCATTCCTCTGCCACACTTCCTGTCATGTGGCTTCTGAAGGCAACCATTGAATGAGCCTTCTGAAAACTGTGAGCCAAATAAATCTCACCTCCTTTAATGTGTGTGTGTTGGGCATCTTTCCCCAATGATGGAAAAGAATCTCCTGATTCTTGCTAAAAATATAATTGCTGATACTTTACATCACCAATGCATTTAGTAAGTGTAGAATTTACTGTTGAACCTAGACATAAATGATACCTTTAGAAAAGAAAAGGCTAAATGTATCAACAAAAACAGAAGTTTAAACTTGAATGAAAATTCATTGTTTTCCAATCGTGAACTGTCAAACAAAATAACACTTAATGAAGGATTTTCTTTCTTTTTCAAGCCTAACTATGCCCAGGCTGGAACCAAATTCAAGATCCTCCAGTCTGAAAGTCTGCTGTAGCTAGAATTACAGCTATACACCACCATTCCTAACTCAATGAAACATTTTCTGTTATGAATTGAATGTGAAGTCTGGTGAGTATTTATAACTCTAACCTAAAGAAAAAGGATTCTAAAAGTCAGATTTATTTGAGAAATTCTAAGTGAGTATGCACTGTCTTGGTCCAATATGTCCTATCTATTTAAATAATATTGGGTGATAAGTAGCCACTGTCATGAGATTTTTTTTTTCAGTACCAGGGCTTGAACTCAGGACCCTGTGCTTGCCAGACAAATGCTTGTTTTACTGAGCTATCTCCCTGGCCCCTGTCATGAGCTTCTTGCTGCCCTCTTCCCAAAACTTCGTCCTAAGTTCAGAGCCTCTGATGATTTTCTGATTCAATCCCTCACACTTATTGTTTAAATAATTAAACACCTACCACAGGGATCTTAAAATACTTTCTACTCTCTCTCTTCTGGTTATTTGATACAAGTGTACATCCTGCATTTACTATTTTAAAGGTTACCACCAGATGCTAAACCTCTCAAAAGCATTATGAAGATGAAACAAAGCTGTATTTATGACACCACCAATGAAAAAAACTGCCAAATGCTGCATGCAAAGTTAAGCCTATTGGATCTAATCTATTCACTTCCCAGAACACAGTTTGAGATTCCCAAAGGGTGCTTTTGGGTTAACTTTTTCTATAATTATACCAGCTAAGTTATTGTTACAGATCATCAAAAGTTAGAATAAAATTTAAATCAACTGAAAACAAAAACACTAGAACTCTATGAGACATGTGATTATTATATGCAACAAACATGTAAACAATATAGGATATGGCATCCCAATTAAGGAGGGAGAGGGTGAGAAGGGAGAGAAAGGAATAAAAATTAAGATATGCCATATTCATGTACAAATTCCCAAAATGAAAATAATTATTATGTACTATAGACTTACTAATAAAAATATCATTCTATAATGTAGTATTTTTTTTAAATTTTAGCTATCTATCCTCTGTCATCTGTTGAGTTTGATTTTATGCCAACATACTAAGCAATATCAACAGCAGCTCTGTGACATTCTAATTAATGTCCAGCTGGAAGATGGGATGAGGGCAGTGTGACTTCACGCTAGAAATAATGGGAGTTCAACTCTATTTTTGAAACACTGACTTCCTTTTCTTTGGATATATATCCAGTAATAGGATAGCTAAATCATATAGTACATCTGTTTTTATTTTTACAGCAAACTCAAAACTATTTTTCATTATGCCTTTATGAATTTAGCACCCACAAAAAAAATAGGAATTTTTCTTTCTCCACATCCTTACCAGAAATAGTGTTTTTGTCTTTTTTATTACAGCCATTCTAACCGGGGGAACATGATACCCCATCTGGCTTCAATGTGTATTACTCTGGTGATTAGTGGTATTGAATATTGTTTCTTACATTTATTGGCAACTTGTAATTTCTTTGGAGAACTATATTTCTTTTTAAAATTCTACTTTTTTTGTGTTGTTGGTTATTGCCAGAGAGCTTCAGAGAGATGCAAAAGAGCAGATAGAAGGGAACATAAGGCTCTCCTCCTCCCAGAACTATGAAGTCCAGCATTGTACAATGTAAGTTTGGGGAGTGTCTCCTCACCTCAGGAACCACAATGCAAGCTAAGTTATATTTTGGAAAATTTCCTCTTATCTGGAAAGAAATTATTTCTAAAAATTAAGAAGATTCCATATTGCTATAACTTAGATTTTAAAATGTCCCCCAAATTGTTTCATGTGATTGAAAGGGTCATATGACAGCTACTCCTCAGCAGTGGTGAGTTCAGTACCTAAATATGCTATTCAGAGATAAAGCCTAGTTTAAGGTGGATATGGAGGAGCATTGCCTCACAGTGTAATCTTATTCTGGCTTCTTTTTTCTCTCTTCTTCCTGGATGTTGTAAGTTGTGCAGCTTTCATTTACTATTTCGTTCCACTGTGCTGTCCAGCTTGGAGCCAGCTGACTATGACTGAAGCCATGAGCTTAAACAAAGCCCTCATTCCTCAAGTTCTATGTTTTAAGCATTTTGTCCTAGGAGTTGAAAGAGACTAATGGAGATAATGGCATCAGAGAAGTGGGGTTGGTGCTCTGAGTACACTTTAGCATATGGTTCAGAAGTTTTCAGAGCTGGTTTGCAAAAGGAATTTGAGAAGTTTGGGTATGTAGGCTAAAAAAGGTCTAGAATTTCATGAGTGGTGCTTGATTTGTAAAGCTGGGTGGAGCTCAGAAATATTGTTGTTAGGAATGTGGAAAGTAAACACCCAGCTGAGGAACTCCTAATTACAAATGAGGACTCAATTGGCCAGGCAGGAAAATAAAATCTACACTTTCCTATATTACAAAATCTTCATGTTATGGAAAGTAAGGTAGGTGTAGTAATAGATAGGGTAGAGGACATTTCAATGCACCACCAGTCAGGGTGTGGCATATATACTGCTAGATGCTGTTAACCAGATCTACAGTGAAAATCAGGAATAAAAGTCAGAGCTTAATTATTTGAAAAGTTTGAAGTTGCAAAATGTATTTTAAAATTGGAGTCTTAGAGAGAGAAACTGCTGAAGTGTCACCATTAAAAGGAATCCAAAATGCATTACATTTAAATCAGGACAATATTAAAGATCCTTTGAAAGATCCTTATTGATTTTAGGAATTAGCAAGATCCCTTCACACAAGCTCAAAACTATAGTGCTTTCATTTGAGAAGAGAGCTCCTGAACCCCCTGCTTTAGAAGGAGAAGCCTATGTAGTTGGTTGTACTATTCATTCCACTGGGCTCAGTAATCCAGGTACACAGAGGCCACTGCATCCATGATCCTTGGGGACCCAGCTACTGCTCCCAGTAGTAGCAGGACACCAGTGCCACTCATGTGGTGTTAGATTTTCAAGCAATATTATGGCTCTTTTCCAGATGCCCCACTAAGTCTTCATGCCCTCATATGTGAAGCTTTTGAGAGGTAATCTTATCATGGGGGCTGTATACTCATTAGTGGATTAGTCCAAGGATGAGTTTTTATACAAATGAGATGCTTGCAGGAGATAGATCACTGGGAGAATGATTTGAAATGGTACACATCCATCCTCCTTCTTTAGTCTCCCTTTGCTTCCTGCCACCATTCTGCAAATGTATTTTCCTGTGTTGTAATGTCCTGACTTAGAATCAATTATAGGCAAAATTTCAAGAAACTGCAAGCCAAGTAAATTTTCCTCCTTTAAGTTATCAGTGTTTAATACTGATTCCCAGAAATTAGAAAGTAACTAAAACAGGCATGCAAAATGCAAAAGTTGTGGGGCCAGAGAATCTTGTATCCAGATTTCAGAAGAAAACCAGGGAGACCAAGTAGTGTGCTCCACAGAGAGCAGTGTGTGAAGCTATGAAAGTGAAACCAGATATGCAATGGAGACACCAGAAGTTAGAAACATCAGCAACACAGAAAATCTGCTGAAGAAAGCCACAGGCAGTGAGGGGAACCACTCCAAAAGAGAGGCCGTGTGAGCTATAGCTGATAGTACTGTAGAGGTGAAGGAGTATAAGTCCTAGAGAACTCACAGTCTACAACCACCTATCCAATGTACTGGATATAGACCTACAGAATTTTGTTTTCCCTGCTGCCACTCAGTCTTACACTGGTCTAATTTCTGTCTCTGCCCCAAGTCCTCCATTCTGGAAAGTGAACATTAAATTGGGTCACTATATGTTGGAAGTATCTAACTTCTCTTTATATGTTATATAGTGACTCACAGCTACATGCATTTTGCATAATGCGTTGGGCATGAGACTTCAGAAGACCAAGGGTATGATGTGGCTTAGATATAAAACGTCACTCCAAAGCCTCATGTTCTGAAAATTAATGGGATAAAAGAGCACCCTACTCATCAGTGTGTGGATCCACCAGTGAGCACAGCAGCTGAATGTGCGCTTAGGAGATGGAGCCTGATGGCAGGTGGGTTGCTGGGACTGAGGCCTGGTAGTGTGTCCCCAGCTCTGATCTCTGTGGTTTGCCTCCTGACTGCCCTGGGTTGGAGAGCTTTCTTCTGCAGTATAGTGTTTCTACTTCACATCAAGAAACCATAGACCACATCTGTGAGCTAAAATAAACTTTCCCTTCTCCTGCTCTAAGTTATGACTGCTGGATGTTTGTCTCAGCAACAGAAAAATATGTAATACACTCACTTTTTTTTTTAAATCAAATTTTGCTTGGGTTGTTTGTATTTCTACTTTTCTTTCCCATTTTTACATGTTTAAACATGATATCTTTCTAAGAGTAAAATGTAGAAGAATGTAGTAATTGGGGAAATACACATGCCTTCTAACTAAGAAGACAGGTCATACACAATGTAATTCGTTATGCAGTGGAGTATGACATTCTGAATTTTGGTTGTAATGTGTTCACTTGAAGTTCATTCGTACTTATTAAAGTTAATTTACATTGACTGTCTTTAGCCTAAAAGTAATTATTATCCCACTTGTCAAGGAAAATAACATGCTTTGGAAACTACTGTTTTTGTCATAATTTTGAAAATATTATTGTGTGTAGCTTGGCTTCAAAAAGCAAAAAGAAAACACAAAAGAGATTGAAATGATTGTGAGGAATGAAGAATAAAACCGCATTTGCATTAAGGTCCTTCATTAAGTATAGCTTTCCCAGCCTTCTGCATTACATTTCTTTGTTTTTCTATAATAATAAAATGCAACGGTTTAAAGCTAAACTGCTAATGCCACCAGCTCTCTAGTAGCTGCTGTTACAATATTTCTGTATATGTATGGTTCTCCTAATTTCACTTATTGAATTAACTGGTTGCTTTAGTATGGTGTGGACAAAAGCTTTATGCCAGAGAAATGTAGACATACTTTTCCATCTTATACTGGTTCTTGGCATCAAGCAGTAAAGGAAAAATGTAAAAACATGGTGTATGCTTACCTGATACCATGCCAGCATCAGCAAAGTGAGTTTGTTCCCACCTAACAGGAAATGAAGAGATGGCAACTGGGACCCTGCACATATCTATTTGTAGTGCCCAGTGAACTATCCTGAAGTTCATGTGCATGGTTCACAGTTGTTTGCGGAAATGATTCTCAAAACAAACAGGCTGTATACCACTGAAAGCATAATCCATTGTCAGCTAAGACTGTTTTAAGATAACAAAATTTGAAAACATTAGAGCAATCTCTTTAGAAAGAAAAACAGTGTTACTACATAATGTGGTCAACAGGTAAGCACAACACAATAATCTCTAATCAGAGAGATTCATCTCTTCCATTCTTGGAGTCATTTGAAATAGAAGCAAGAGAAAAATTATGCTTAATGTTTGTAAATGACACCCCAACATTTGCCAATATCATGCTGCTAAATGCATGCTAAGCTTCTTTAAAGGCCAATGTGTTTGAAAACTCTCTTTCTTCCTGACTATGACTTCACAGTAGGGTGTGCAATTTTTATGTACAACACTGATTCATGAGAACTGTAATTTAGGAAATTTTCAAAATGGGGCATAGTATTACCTTTCTCAGATAATTTCTTTTTTAAATAGAAAATCCCATTTTTAAAGTAATTCATCCATGCTTCTTTTCTTCCCTATAAATGAAAGTTAGAATAAAGCACATTATCTCCCCATCCACCTCCATCCTATCAATCTTCCCACCTGCTACAATCACTTTTCTCACCAGCCTGCATGAACCAGAGGGACAGACGTTAAAGCACTGCAAACATTAGAGCCAGGACTGCTCAGCCCACAGCTGAACTTAATAAAACTGTTAATGTCAGAGTCTGCCGGCTAGCTTCCCAGGAATGCCACTTGCTCAAAATCCTTCCATTCCAGCCATGCATGTGGCATTTCATCCCTCTCCCCATGTAGAAACAAGCCATCTGCTACAAGGCACAGATATACCACATGCCAGGTGACATTTCCTTCAAATTCCTTTTTTTCTTTCAAATATCCTTGGAAGTGTACTCAACAAATAGAGCAATAAGAGATCCGAACTCTTCTGAGGCCTGTTTTCTCCAATTTCTTGATATTCATTATATTCTGGCTCTGTATTTAAATGGTTGGTGAGTAATTTATGGGCAGGCATCCTTCAAAATGAGTTTGTAGATAAATAATAAAAAAGCTCTGAGTGCTGGCACTCTCATAAACCAAGGGGTAACTGTGGAGTTGAATAAGAAAAAAAGGGAGGAAGAAAGAGCCATTAAATCAATAATACTGAGGTCTGATGGAACTATATGAAGTCAATAACATCATAAACTTTTATACTGTCTTCAGTGCAGGAACATGCTGTTATCTCTGGCAAGTTATGACAAGAGAATTTAGATTTGCTACATTTGATATAATAGAAAGGAAGATAGGTGGGGTTGGGAAATCCTTCCTGCTTGTTTCCCATTCAGATGAGCTTGGCGTTCTGTGGAAAGGTCAGAAGAAAAGTCAGAAGTACATTTACTCCTGGTTCCATTCAAATTATGGATGTAATTTTGCTGTTCCCTTCATAGATATCTGCAAAGACATTTAATTGTAGATTTGCAGTGTTTGTATAATATATCTCAGAAGAAACTACAAGATTCATAGGTACAGCCACGGTAGATCCTTTGTGAGATTTCCCCAGTAGGCAACAATATATTCAATTAAGGACTGGGATCTGTGTTAAGAGCCAGGTCAACTGCATTGCTACCAATTACATGTTGTGCATGCTTTACATCTGGTTTATTGATTATTACTTTGCCCAATTATGTGTGTTGGCTTTGGGACACTGGACAATTTTTGATTGAAGTATACTCAATTAGGATGGCACTCAAGCCTAAATATCATCAAATTTAATTTCTTCATTTATAATTACTCTGTCAATTATTTAAACATATACAAATTATTTCACAGTTTGCCACTCCTGGAAATGACTACTAAATAATAGATTTATATTTAAGTGATGTTTAATTACTTTCTTCCATGTGCTGTGTCCTCTTAACTAGTAATTCTCCCCTTGACTTCATACATTCAAATATTCATCCACCTTACTTCACTAAAACTCTCCCAAAGCCATTAATAACACCCCTCCAACTAAATTCCATAATGTCCACTTTGGCTAACATACTGATTCCTTGAGAACATTAATCTCACCATGTCAATTCACAGTGAAGCCTGTACTTTCCTGACTTCCTTCTCTCAATTCTGACAAAATACTTGAATGCTGGTGTCCTAGAATACTTGCCTCAGCCCCACCCACCACCCACCCCTCTCTCTCTCTCTCTCTCTCTCTCTCTCTCTCTCTCTCTCTCTTTCTCTCTCTCTCTCTCTCTCCCCCCTGGCAATAGTGTCCATTCAGCACTATCCACGCTAACCTTTCCTCTTCTCCTCATATTTCAATGACTACTTTCAATTTTGCAGAACTATTCCTTTTAAAAGTGGTCTTCCTTCTTCTTTCCAGGAAGATGCTCTCAAAGCTCATATTCTCAACTGCAGAGTTTTGGGAACATCAACTTTAAACTAATGCTTTAATTCTTGGGAACACTTTTTGCTTTGAACTAACCTGAAAATTTCTTAAAGACATGAGAGACATATATTTATCTCCTTGGCATGTAATAAGCAGATAATAAAAATCAAGACCTTGAATGAAGGAGAACCATTTCTGCCACAGTTGTTCTGAACTGTTTTTACTACTAAATACTAAAGGCTTTAGATCAGGGTTCCAAATATTAGCAACTAATTTATTTATAAATTGCATGTGCCTTCTCTTTAAAAAGGTGTACAAGATAGTAACAATCTCTGTTCTGAAGCAATTCACTCTAATATGATTATGATAAAAAGAAAATATTAAAAGTAAAAATTGATTAAACAGTAAAAGCAAAACATGCAAGGCACTGGGGCCTACAAACAGGTAAGTGCTGCAGGTGATCAGTACAGATACTGTGAGAAGAGAGTGCTCAGGTATCCAGGAAGGAGAGAGTCATGAGCTTCATAGACAATAAAGGAGAACAGCCAAAGCAGAACCACCAAAGCTTATGCAGACCCTGATGTAAGAAATGATCATTTTGGGCCATCCAGATAGCTCAGTGCACTAAACTGCCTGCTCAGGGTAGACCACAGAGGCTGGGATTTGATCCCTGCCATGGAGTGCCAGCCCCACCCCCACGGTGATTGAGACTGGGCGTGGTGGTGCGCACCTGTAATCCCAGCTCTTAGGAGGCTGAACACAGGCGTGTCATATGAGTCCGATCTGTGTGTTGAGACCCTGTAGACCCTGTCTGAAATACAAAACAAAACAAAAAAATGAGTTGATCATTTCACTGTCTTATTATAGAAGTAAAAGGAAACACAGCAAGTAGCAGATCAAGCATGACAGGGCTCTGAAGACCAGCAGCAGCAGCTCGGGTTGCACTGCAGGTTCCATAACGCTCCTTGATAATTCCGTACTCAGCTTTATCTGCATGCAAGGTGCTTGTTGTTTCTTTACAGTGAATAGTTTAGTATGGGCAAGAGTAGAAAGTGACCAAACCAACCAGACACCTCTCTTTAAAGTTTTTAAACTTTTATTTTGACATGTTTGCCTTTCCTGGGCCTTACAATTATCTTGGGAGATTATGTGTACATATTACAGCATGTTTCTTTCCTTCATTTTTAGTCCCCTTCCCTTTCCCTCTTTCTCCCTCCTTCCTCCTTCAGTTCCCCTATATTATTTTTATTCGTGTTTATATTATTTGCCTCAGCTGATGATATGTCATATAATGTTTACATTAATTGGGATTATTAGGTTGCTGTACATGACATATCTTGATTCTACTTATTGTAGAAATACCACAGCATGGAAAAGGAAAAGGCAGTTGAGATTAACTGAAATATATTCTGAAGGGCTTGCTAGTCATTAGGCAATTGAGGCACACAAGACAGATAAGAATGACTTCAGAGGGCTGGGGAGATAGCCTGGCAATCAAATCACTGGCAAGCTCAAGGACTTGAGTTCAATCCCCCTGCTGTGCCATCCACTGAAATGGAGTATGGTGGTACACACCTGTAATCCCAGCACTGGGGAGACTGTGACAGGAGGACCACTGTGAGTCTGAGCTGAGCAACAAGACCCTGCATCAAATAAATAAATAAATAAATGTTTTTTTTTTTTTTTTTAAAGAAGACTTCAGATGTCTAGGAGAAACACTTTTGTAGATGGCAGTGGAATTTACTGAGACAGAAACTGGGGTAAAAGGAACAAAAGGAATAATAGAACCAACAAAGTGAGCATTTTGGTCTCATCCTGTTTTGCTTGAGACATTTTTTCTTCCTTTTCATGGAAATCTCTACAAAGCTGCATATTTTTATTGTCTAAGATGACAGACATTTATTTATCCTATATTTATTATTGAAACAGCAGCTATAACCAATAGAGCCCCAGCTAATGTGAACTCTGGATTTAGATCAATAACTTTCATCTCATAAGGTCAGTGTCTGCCGTAGGTCTACAAACATCCACAGGAAAGAACATCACAGTCACAGCTTCACGGCAGTAAAGTGTCACAGGAAGAGCCAGCAGAGTAAATGACAGGAGGTGTCCTCTACTAATTAAAAAACTAAAGTCCATTTAGCATTGGAGCTGAGAAGTGAGCTCCAGCTGCTCAGAACTGGTAGCATCAGGAGAGTCCAAGCCGTTCTGTGGGATGAGGAAAGGCTGCTATAGTATCATGTCAATATAATTCAATTAAGGAAAATGGGCTCCAACAGGGACACAGCACATGAAGACCGCTGGTGAAAATTTTTAAGAGATAAAATCAATGACAAATCCAGAAGTCTAGAAACACAGTGTCCTGTAATAATGTCAGAAATAGTTCTCTCTGAGAAGTGATAAATAACGACCCCATCCTGCCTGGAGGGTTGTTATCTGCAGCATGACTGGGAGGACACTTTGGACACCTGCAAAGGATTCTACCTGACTTTCCAGGAAGGCTGTCTCACTGTGGCCCATACAAATGGAGACCCACAGGTAATGTGCCAAACCCTTGACTTAAAAGGATTGTATCCTGGGGAAGCATGACCTCACACAATTTTATCTGTGCACAAGCTACATAAAGTGCAACTCTCCAGATGAAGATAGCTACAGGGACACCAGATGGTTTAATACTATGGGGGATTATTGTACACATGCCCCCCCCCTTTGACAGACATGTCTTGAGGTGGAGCAGGATGATGCACGTGGCCTCACAGCTCACAGTGTGTGCCCCACTGTGTTGTACCCTCGGAAGCAGAAAGTGAGAAGCTTAACAAGCCAGGTGAGCGTAAAAGATAACGACAGATAATAAACACCTGGGTATTGTTTGTAGCAGTCCAGTATTTATCTGGCTATCTCACTGGCTAAGCCAGCACCTGCCTAACCACCTTCTGTGGCTATCAGTAGCAAGTTATTGCCTCATGATCTTTCAGTTGTGAGTGCTCCTAATATTTTAAGAGCTTTGATGTTACTTAACATTGTTTAGTTCCCAAAAGGCATAGTTCCAATTCTTTAAAATATAGTAGTTTTTCCTGTGGTCGGGAGTGTTCATATCATGTTGTACATGCATAACACCACTGGTTATATCTAACATTTGTAAAACTTTCAAGGAATAAACTCTTTCACTATTTACTTTTTTTTTTTTTCTCAGAACATGGAAGGCTACAATTTCTAGCATCCTTGCATCGAAATTGGACCATTGTGTTAATGATGTACAAGGAATATGAATGAAAATAATGCACACCACTCCCTTCCTAAAACGTCCCGGGTGGTGATTCGTGGCCTACTTCCCAAACATCTGTCAGGCCATTTCAGAAGCTCACCTGAGACCTTGGGGAATGCTGGTGTCACTCCAGGGAGGTAAATGGGTCCCTTCTGTAGTTGCTCTCTGATTTAGGGCTACTCAGGAATATCCAGGTGCATGTGAACCAGATGTCATGAGAGCCAGAAATACACTTTTTGTGTTAAGTGAATGAAATTGTGAGGTCATTTGTTACACCTAACTGTTCATTGACAGTCCTGATGAAGATTAATACTCATGAGCATCTGCCCGGATGGGGTTGAAACCCATTGCCTGACTTTAAAATACTTGGGTGTAGGGCTTGGGCAGATGGTTCAGTGAAATAAGCACTTTTCTGGCAAGCACAAGGGCCTTAGTTCAATCTCTGGTTCTGCAAAATAAAATAAATAAATAAATAAAATACTCAGGTGTATATGAAATATATCTGACTTCCTACCTATTGTCAGCACTCATGTTTTCAATAGATATGATAATTAATTAGCAGTTTGATAAGTAGCCTATTTAAAGGAAAGCCAAAAAGGTCAGTCTCAGGGACTTTATGAGAAGAATAAGTTAGCACACATTTGGGCAAAGTGCCTTAGAACCAAAGGATAGGAAATAGCACTTTCCTATCCCTTGTCTTAATCATATGATGCTTTAGCTATCACATCCTTCTTTTCACATGAAAAAACTGATCAAAACAACTTGAGAGCTTGAAAAAATTACAGTCATTTTACAGAATGGGTCTCTGAACCTTTAGGATAAGAAGAGCTTTCTATGGGAATTAGGATAATTACTGAAGGAAGATTGACAGAAACTGCTTCACCAGCATGAGTGAAATCTGGAGCTGTGTTAATGAGAACTGGGACATGGGAAGATAGCAAAGGAAATCTTGATGGTATGTAAGAGGAATAAGTGGCTTTCACTTCAGATGGAATGTTATTAGGTCCTAGATCCTTCTTGGCATTAAAAAAGGTCAACAACAAAGGAAGTTGCTTGAATTAAAAGAAGAGGTAAAGAAAATAAGGGATCTGGGGTTGAACTCTGCTCAGTATCCTGAGAAACAGAAAATGAACAGATGGTCATAAAAATGCAGAGATTTACAAATATGAGGGGAAATAATTTTATGAACATAAAAGTAGATAGGATTGCCTGCTCACAGTGAGCAATGGTGCTAGGAGGGCAGCTGGCGGTGTAGGCAGTGACAGATAACCTCTGTGCTAATAGCTTACATCTAGTTCCAGACGATGACACGATTTCTGATTTTCTTATTAAGTCTGTAGAACATCTTAGTATGATTTCTTTGCAGGGAATGGTATGATGGCACTGTGCAATCTTTATGCGAAGGTGAAGCAGTGTGAACACTGACCTCCGTTCTTCACTTGGAAATGGATAGACACACGAGAACAGGCCATGATGCTTGCAGCACTCGAGAATGCTTCAGCTTGGGCCTGAGGAGGGCAGCCATGTCATCTCGAATTGCTTATTACTTCTTTCCTCCAAGTAGAATGTTCCTGTGAACTTACAAGGGTCAAAAATCGAAGTCAACAGGGAGTAAGGCAAGAGCATCATGTTCAGGGCCTGATGGGGAAACTTAGACCACATGTCAAAAAGTAAATAAAAGCATTTAATGTTGCCCTGCGGTCAAGTGCTGTGTAGCAACCATCTCCTCTCGGCATTACTCCCAAAATCATGATTTGGCAGGACTATAGACAGTTCACCGACGTAGATGTCATACCTATGCATTTGATTACACATTCAATATAATCCCAGTGAAGAGAAATACTCTTCTGGTTCATTTTTTAGAAACTAAGTTTAATTCTATATGAAAGTGCCTTCTAACTTCTCTCCAGAATATAAAATTAGCAACAACAAATATTTTTAAGATACAAAATGCAATAAAATAAGAAAGAGGTTCCATCCAACCTTCACAAATATGGGTGCCCCAACATCTTCTTTATTTATTTGAGCTGATTAACTTCATCGGTAATCACACATGTGCCAGTACAAAGCAATGTCAAAGCATGCTATAAACTAGTGCCAGAAAGTGCTGAGTACAGAGGGACAAGTATTACACAATGCTAGTGGGAGCAGAATTTATATCACCTAAGGAAAATATTCAGCATTGTACATTAAATTTTAAAATCAATCTGTCTTATGATCGGAAGTTCACATTTCCTAGTTTTCACAAGATTGAGCTAGCATGTATGTGCCACTCTAGCACAGGGAATGACTGTTCCACACTTATTTCTCAAAAATGTCTTTGCTCCATTTGTAAGTCCTTTTCTACCAATACCTTCGATTTTTCACAATCAGATATGAACCCAACAGAAATTTCTGTGCATATTAAGCAAAGATGATAGAGAAGAAGGTTGATAGCCATAAAATTCTTAAATGACAGTGTAGAGGTAGAGGAAGAAGCTGAGTGGTAGAGCACATGCTATGCAGTTATAAGGCCATAATTTCAATCCACAGCACTGCAAAAATAGAGAATGCCACAAACAGCTCTAATGAAGTGAAATGAACAAATACTTGGTGGTAAGTTAATTCAAAAGAATGTAATAAGGCAGTAAAATCAACCAATTGCATTTGTACACTCAATATAGTTGTACAGTAATAGTTTTATAGTCATAATTCAATTAGTTATACATTTACATTTTATTCACTCTTATGTATGATTATTATTGCTTCAATTTAAAAACATAATTTACTATCATGTCTGCATGCATGCATTTTTCTTTTCATAAAACCAGAGTTCCTCAAGATACCAAGCAGAAAAAAATGATTAAATTTACTGAAAATTCTCTACATTTGAAGTGCTCTGGATTCTCTATAAGTGGCCATTGTATGTATTAAACAAGTTCTGCAGTGGAGAAAAATTTCACCAACTGAACTAACTCTAACTCAGTGGTTTTGAAAATTTGGGGTTCTATACTAAGAGAGACCATAAAGCATTTTAACTTAACAGAAATAAAATGCAAGCAAATAATGATGTCTGTCATGGGAATTAGAGAGGAGGAAGATAATTGTCCTGTTTTGATTTTTCCCAGAGAGAAAACCATTCTGTAATTTCCCAGTATTTCAATAAAGGGGAAAACTGTATATAAAATTAGAAAACTCATTTGACTTGTGGAAGCAAAACAAGAGATTTACATGAAACTACCTTGACTTCAGGGTGTGAGACTAAAAACAGAATTTGAAGAACTGAGCAGGAGGGAATAAAGAATGACCAAATATTGCACTGAGCTCTTGCTGTTTAAGCATAGCATGGAGTCTCACAGTACATGATTTGACCTATGCTTCTCTAGTAAGTACAGTGTAAGACTGTGTTTAAACAAACCACTAAGTAGCTCAAGGCTCCCATTTCCTTACAGATTCAGATAATTATCATCAGAGGAAAAGGGGCATAAAAATAAGAGTGAAGATGTGCTGTGTATATGTACCAACACCCCTAGTGAATTTAATCATTATAGACTGCAAACGTAGACTACAAAAACATTGAAACCCAGTAATCAACTGTAGACTTAAACCACTGCCATACAGATGACTTGGTGTTCTATAAATTATTCCTCCTTATAAAAACAAACACATCCTTCATTTAACAAATATTTGAAGTAATGTCCTAATAAGTTCTGTAGTTTTCTCCAAAGACATTCCTTACCTTCTAAAGTATGATCTGGATGAAGCAGAAAGAGTTGCAGATGAAAGGCTGTCTTACTTGAAGGTAGATGCTGACTGCACAGCCTCAATGATACAAAGCTCTGGTCTTCTTGCAGACTAAATATTCTGAACGTGACTCAGATGGGATGACTCATCCTTGACCTGGGTAGCATCCACATCCAATGTGGAACACCTTTAATGTTAGCAGTGCATTGTGAATCAAACCCAGCAGCACATGCTTTAGATCCAGCCTCTTCCCAGAAGCCCCACTTATGATTGCATGAGATTTGGGGAGGGGGACATCAAGGTACAAGCCACAGAGCAAGTGAGCTATCTGTTCTCATAATCCAATCATCCTTCCAAAGCCCTATCTGCAAGAGCCAGAGGCTGTTGGGGGATATCTAGATTTAAACTATCACATAGATCTTCCGAAAGGAATAACTATGAGAAAAATGACAGAAATCAAAGCAACCATAATTTCCTACACAATGGAATAAGATGTTTCATTAGTCATATATAATTTAATTTACAATCTAGAAAATGAAAAATAGAAGGAAAAATTTGACCATAGGTTCTTCAGTGTCACCTACCCAACTGTCCTTCAACACCTGAAATCAGTAGACCTTGAATACTGATACTGAAATCACTGAAACTCTGGTGCTTCTTAACCTGATAACAGGAAGTACCTAAACAGCAAATAAATGGTCTTTACTTCACTATCCCTATAAATTGGATATATCTAATTAGTTACACCCAAAGCCATACTACAATGCTTAACTAGAAAGGAACCATTAACAAAAAAGTTTTGTTTTTCTAGATCTATAATCAAGAAAAATAAAAAAATAAAAACCAGTAGTAGGTGTGATAGATGATGTACCAACAAATCTACCATATTTACTAAATTTTTCTCAGGCTCCTGGCATGCAGCAAAATGGAAGGAAAATAGATGCAGAGAAAATAATCATCCCATCATGTAAAATATAAGAAAAAATAGTATGTGAGGGGCCAGCCAAATAGCTCAGTGGATTAAAGCACCTGCAAGCAGGCGCATGGGAGGGGGTTCAGTTTCTGGGCCTGCTGTACTAGCCTCGCCCCCAGGTGCTCAGAGACTCAATGAGCATGGGCATGGTGGTACGCACCTTTAATCCCAACTGTTGGGAGACTGTGAAAAGGTGGATCGCTATGAGTCCAGCCGAGTACTGAGACCCTAAAAACTGTGTTGACCCATCCATATAATACAATGATGATGATGATGATGATGATGATGATGATGATGATGATGATGATGATAATAATAATAGTGTATAAAGAACATTCATAGGAGAGGGCATCATCCACACTACAAAAGATTTCATACTCTTTACAGATTTAATTCTTTATCCCAAAATAAAAAATCAATTATATCCCTTGGACTTTGCCATAAAAAAGATATACAACATTTGAAAAACATCACTCAGGATTTATACATAGAAAATATATTTGGGTACCTCCTGGGACCCACTGGATCTTCATCTGACCCAGAGCCCAGGCAAACATGAAAGTGGACCTTCCTCCATCTGACAGACCCAATGTTGAACTCCCTGCAGAGAGGCTAAAGGCAAGAGCTACCTAGTTGTTTCAGGAGCAGAACATCTTGCCAGAGTAGCACAGAGTGCACATCCAAAGGCTTCATAGGAAGAAGTGGAGCACAGCAGCCAGACCCAAGCTGCACCTACCTGAATGAGTTTGAACTTCGTAGATCCAGACCTGATGCTAAGGTAATAACTCTAACAAAGCTCTACAGCACAGGTCAGAAGACAGTGCTATACAAAATGACAAAGAGAAGGAGAAAAATGTGATCTCAGGCCCCAAGCCCACCCAGAACAAATGCAGGAGACAATAGCATAAAATGAATTGGAAATCACACACCTGAAATGTCTGAAATAATAGCGTCTGAATTAAAGAAGCAACTGTAGAAAGGCAGAGAGGAAATCAGATCAGAAATAAATTCTGGACTGAGTGTGTGGTGCGTGCCTGTAATCCTAGCTCTTGGAAGGCTGTAAACTGGTGGATCACTATGAATCGATCTAGTAGTGAAACCCTGAACACCCTGTAGGCCCTTCCCGAAAATTCAAAAAATTAAAAAAAAAAAATCTCATTTTATGGAGTACTGGACTACATTGGATTATTTTGCTGAATTCAAGCATCTACAATATTTAAATGGCAATGGAATACCTATCTCTGACAAAACCAAACAAAAAAGGGGATACAAATAAAGAACCATTTTGTGTCTGTGTATACAGAATAGGATAGATACATAACTACTTTCTCTTAATTCAATGAGAAGAAAGATTTGTACTAATAGTGTTTGGAATACTGATACTGAAATTAAGATATCATGTCTGCATTTGTTTCATAAAATCTGGGATTGAACTCAGGCCCTTGTGCTTGCCAGGCAAGTGCTTATTCCACTGAGCAATCTCCCCAGACCTATGTCTGCATCTTGCACTACAAATAATGACTACAAAGACAACAATATGCAATGTTAATTTTTTTTTTTTTTTTTTGTCTTTTTGAGACAGGATTTCACTATGCAGTTCAGACTGTCCTTAAGCTCACTTTGTAGCTCAGGCTGGTCTCAAACTCACAACAATCCTCCTGCCTCAACCTCCTGAGTGCTGGGATTACAGGTCTGCACCACCATGCCCAACTGCAATGTATTAATTATTGAAACTGCCCTACTAATCGGTTTTGAAACTTTCTCATTGTTCTTTGTTTCTCAATAAAATAAAAAAGTAATTTCTGAAGTAAAGAAAGAAGTGATAAGTATAACAAAAGAAATACTAAGTGCTTCTAAAGAAGACATTGATAAAAAAAAATGGAGCAGAATATAAAGATGATGGAATTCTTGAATGAGCAATATGGGAAAGAAATAGATTGCGTGAAGCAGATTCAAAGTGCTATACAGGAAATTAAAACCTCAATCATGATCTGGCAAAACTGTCTGAATGAAAGTGAAAATAGACTTTCAGACCTTGAAGACACCATCACAGCTAGTGAAAGGTAAAAAAAAAAAAAAAAAAAAAAAAAAAAAAAAAAAAAAAAAAAAAAAAAAAAAAAAAAAAAAAAAAAAAAAAAGATCGCTTATAAACAACTAGCATGCAGAAAAAATAATACAACACCTGCAAGACGATGCAAAGATGAACAACATATGACTGATAGGCATCAATGAGAAAGGAGTCAATACAAATGATATAAAAAGAATACAGATGAAGCCGGGCGTGGTGGCGCATGCCTGTAATCCCAGCACTAGGGAGGCTGAGGCAGGAGGATTGTTGTGAGTTCGAGACCAGCCTGAGCTACAAAGTGAGCTTAAGGCCAGCCTGAACTGCACAGTGAGACCCTGTCTCAAAAAGACAATAAATAAATAAATAAATAAATAAATAAATAAATAAATAAATAAATAAATAGAATACAGATGGAAGTAATAGCAGAAATCTTCCCAAATATGGGAAAACAATCTGACATTCAGCTATCCAAAGCACATAGAACTCTAAATGACATCAAACCAAAAATAATCAAATTCCAGAGATTCAGCACAGAACAGTATACTGAAGGCCACTAGAGAAAAGAAACAAATCACATTTCAAGGAAAACCCATCAGAATAAGGGCAGAGTTCTCTTTACGAACCATCATGAAGAGCATGGACCACCGTACTACTTGCAAGAAAACACATTCCAACCCAGAATAATACACCCTGTAAAACTTTTTCAAGTATAAAGGCAATGTGAAATACTTTCATGAAAAAGAACAACTAAAGAATTTCATGACAACAAAGCCAACCCTACATAGACTACTAAAAGATATTCTTGATAGGGATCAAAATGACCACAACTCCACAAATGAGAATGAAAATAACCCAGAAAATAGGGCAAGCAATTATACATAGGAGAAAAATAGGTATACAACAGCAGTCTTTCAATTACTCTTTCATATACAACAGCAAAATATTTCCATCAGAACTCTTTAAATAGATTTCTCCTGCACCTTGTGGGTCATGATTCTTGCCTGGGTCTACAGAGTGTATATGAAGGAAACAGCAGTAGCTCGGTCCCACAAGTGACACCTGGCCACCAGTAAGTGTCATGGACACTGTGCATGCCCATGACATACTAGAACTTCGTGTCATACACTATCCCTAAACTGTTAGAATTGCTGAACATATACTTGCCATTCCAGTATTTAAGTTATGTTGTATTCTTAGTAATTCTTTACTATCATGGAAACCTTTTCTTAGTTGATATTTTTGTATATATTAGCCTGTTAAAATACTATGTGTGTACTCTGAATTAATATGATATTTTTCTCCTAGTATAAAA
Source organism: Ctenomys sociabilis (assembly GCA_004027165.1). Lineage (NCBI taxonomy): Eukaryota > Metazoa > Chordata > Mammalia > Rodentia > Ctenomyidae > Ctenomys > Ctenomys sociabilis. The sequence continues at coordinate 21,829 of PVKA01005264.1, forward strand.
AGTATATTTCCATTTTCTATTGACTTTATAGTATTTCTTTCTTGTCTTTTCCACACACACACACACACACACACACACACGCACAGAGGATCCTCCCAATCAGGCCAAGCTCTATCTCAGGGTGTCTGTAAGTGCTCCCTCATGTTCTAGGCATTTTTGCTCTAGATTATCACATAGTCTGCTTATTTTCACAGTCCACTCAAATGGACTACTATGAAAGCAAGGACTGTGTTCTTTTCATTTGCTGCTCTCTTTCAAATGTGTAGTAAGGACTCAGTGACATACAATGAGGGATTAAAATATAACATGAATGTTTAGATTTTTTAAAACAATATTCAATAAAAGACACACCGTTAATCCTCTTCAGTATACACCTGCTCACTCCAAACACATTTGTCTCATTCCACTCTTCTTGCCAATTCTGAAGCTGTTCTAGAAGTCTTCTTTCTTGGTGGATGCCTTTACTCAGTGACTCCAACAAAAAGGCAGGCTTATAAAAACATGATGGTGTATTCTCATGCATCTTATTGGATGAATCTGGCACCATGTAATTCTGGCTCTTTCCTAAAGTTGAAGAGTCCATGAAAGGATTTGGATTGATTCAGGACATTGATGTAGTCAATATAGCACAACTAAGTCACCCAAGAGAGAAGACTTCTAGAACTTCTCAGGAAAGTGACACAAGCAAAGTGACAAGTGTGATAGAATGGAGAAATTCTGAGAGTGATTAATAATGATTTGCCTTTTACCATAATAAATTTGTATTGCATCTTTGCTGCATTTTTTACTACTCCTCATACTTCAGATGAATGTGTGACTTAGAAACTGAAAAATGTTCGTCTTATTGTGATTATGAAGATCAATAAGGTGCTTTGCAGCAAGACACATGACTTCTGTTTCATGCACAGTGAGTTGATACATTGAGTATTTAGGGCAATTACCATGCTGTTGCTTCCCAATCAGTTTATTCTCAGCTCTTCAAATAAATTAGAAGAGTCAACATCAGGTAGTTCTGCTGCTGAGGATTGTTCCTCAGAGTTTGCAACTCCATTGTATTAAAAGGATGTAGAGTTATCAGTCTAATCAAATATCAGCCAACTCTTAGAATTGTGATCTTTGACAGTGAATGCTCTCTGCCTTCCATAGTAGAGTGAGTTAGAGTGTGATATTAACTTATACTTAAATTATGAAACATTCAAAGCCCAATTTTTGGTGTTGGACATGTTAGGCTTCAAGAATTCCTGGCATTCTAAGCAGATGGAACTAAGAGTTTTAGGATGTTAGCTTATACTTTTATTCCTTTAAACACAGGTTGTACAAGCCTTTCGTCCTGCCTCTGCCACAATCTTCTTTTCCTTTAATTTACTTTATTAGTACATGTTTACAATACATGTTGTTTACATTCATCATAGGCAATAGGTACACATACCTTACATTGATTTTTTTTCTTCTGCTACTCCTAAATTTTCTGCTTCTGTCTCCAGTTTCATTATTCTTGTTACTATTATTAGTGTATGCTTGGGATATATAATGAAAAGATTCATTCTGGATAGTTGGTATATGTGCCTGGTTCTTCTTCAATCTTTCTATTTCATTCTCCCTTATGTATGCATAATACATACATTTTTTTAATTTTTTCTCATTACCTTTATTGAAAATTACAAATTTTAAAAATTTTAGACAAATATTGAAATGTGAAAGATATGAGATGTAGATAAAAATGAATTTTAGATATATAGTTCTGCAATGAATACATAGCATGATATTAATAATAGATTGCACATTGTAAGTCAATTATTTAAAAACTTGACTATAACAATAAGAATTGTGTAAAATAAAAATAAAGAGGAAAGAATTTACAGATCAGTCATATAATAGTTCACTTTGTGCCAAAATCAAGAAACTTATATTCATATAATTAGAATTCTCAAAGTAGAAAGGGTAGGCAATACATATGTAAAGATTTAAAATATCTGAATTTGCTTGAAATTATGGCACGGTATTTCCAAGAAATATGAATCTTTTGCACAAGAAATATGAATAAAATACCAACATACACAAAAATGAAATTGTCCAAAACTAATTATAAAGAAAGAATAATTAAAGCATATACATAAAAACGTTAGCTATGGAAGAACAAAATTGAATAGTAATTTATTACACACTGGAAATAAAAAAGCAAGTGGGTACGAAACTAGACTAATTAATTCAAAGGACTGAAAAAAGAAAAATCTGTCCTCATTGAATTTATAATTAGCAAACCTAATTTTGGAAATTAAAAGTAAAATAATATTCAGTTATACAAACTTGAAATATTTTAATATCTTCAGATGTAGTGTATAGAAAATAACAAAAAGCATAATTCAGATGGGAAGAAAAGCTCCTGTATAGTCCTAGATAAACAATAAAGAACTCTCAAAATGGGACTCATGCAGAATGGTGTGAAATGCAATTACATTACATGAACCCATTTAAAAGGTCCTTGAAGATTTCCACAAAACAGCATCAATCTTATGTCAGGGGCAGGGTGGACCTGGCTGTAAGTGTGGGAGATGAAGTCCAAGAAGCCCACCAGAGTACAGACAGTGTGGGACTTTGTGGAACACAGTAAATACTGGATTTTAGCTAATCATGATATGACATCAGTGTCTATTGACTATTTGAGATGAGCATCTACAAATTAAAATAGCATACCAAACAAATAAACAAATAAATAAGGGGCCAGGGATATAACTCAGTGGCACATGACCTGTGTGGCAAACACAAGTTTCTGAGTTTGACTGCCAATATAGGAGAGAGAGCAGGAGAGCAAGAGTGAGAGAATGAGGAGGGAGAGAGAGAAACAGCACAAGGCACCATATAGAATTCTTTAGATGTAAATAACCACAACAGAACTCCATTCAACTTTGCTTAGTATTTAACATAGATGATGATGATGATGATAGATATAGATAGATAGATAGATTAGATAGATAGATTGATTGATTGGTTGATTGATAGATCAATCAATTAGCTAGACATACAGATAAATAGGTTGCTTAGAAGTTGTACATTCTGGTAGAGTTGATCAACTGTTTTAAAAAATACAGCTAAGATTCACATTTCAAGTTATATCTTGCATGGATTGTCCGACATCCCAATTCTCAGTAAAGTTTTTATTCTCACAATAATGTAACTATCAAGAATATATAGAAGTCTACCAATCACTAGGAATGCTAAAGATAAAAAGGGTATCTTTTCTGTTAAGATATATTTTAAAGATACATCTTTTTGCTTCCATAGGAAGGAGGAGGTTTTCTAATCCAGAAGCCTATAAAATATCACATTGTATGTCACAAGGTCTGGTGATTTTTAAATGTTCACGACAACATACAAATGAATGCTACACGTGAGGATGAGTCCAGAAAATTTACTTATAGAAGGAGGATAAACAGAGAATTCTCTAATAATAAATTAGGATATTCTGATTGGAAAAAGAATCTGGTACACGCAGATGTTATGGGACTATCACCAAGCCCCTGCCTCCACAATATTCAGATTAATCTTCATGTTTCTAGGGCTGCTGTGCAAAGTACCATTAAGTGGGAACTTAACAGAAATTTCTTTTCTTATAGTTGTGAAGTCTGAAAACCTAAGATGAAGTTGCCAACAAGCTTTGTTCCTTATGGAATCTCGCTATTTTTCAGGTACCTATCTTCTTTGTGCATCTTTATATCATGTACTTTTAGTGCATGTTTTCTGGTCCTATTTCCTCTTTGTGTTAGGATTTAAATTGTCTTATGTTCACACTATAATGTGACAGCTTCTTTTTAAGGACTTTGAGAATTAGGGTTTAAGAATATGAATGCAAAATTGAGCCTGTAAAACACATGCGCGAGCGTGTGTGCACGATGTTTGTACTCCTTTCTACCAGTTCACAGTGTGTCCCTTGACCTGAGATTAAAAAATAATGTAAACTAACATATTATAGACTATCAATCCACCTATGGGTCTTAGCATAGCGTCAGGTCTTTCTGTCCAAGTAATCTCAGTTGGAGAGTGTATGTGAGTTAAAACTGCCACACGGACTTGCTAGGTGGGATAGTCCTGGTAGGATTGTGGGTAGATGAGCCGCAGAGACACAGTTCTAGAGAAATGACTTTTGGCTGTCACCCCAAGCTTTTTAGACATAAACAACTGTTACCTTAAAAAAACACTTAAATCACATTTATTTTTGGCCCTAACTTCTGGCCTTAGGTCTGAATCACCTCAGATTCTCTAGGACTGAGTGTTGACCTGTGGTATCCTCCATAAGCTCTCCAGGTAATTCTAATATACAGCTATTGTTGAGAAACATTTTGTACAGTGAATAAAATAGCAAAACATATGAAGAATATCTTTCCTGAAACTGGAGAATAAAAAATTTCTCCCGGTTTATTCCCTTGCAAAGTCTCAGCCATCTTACTTAATTCATCTCTAATTCTCAGGATTTCAAACAGATCATCTTACAGAAAGTATTATTGTAACAGTGGCTTTATTTTTGGTGCTGTTGAAATAGTAATTAATGAGTCCCCTCCACCCCCTTAGCAATTAGTTTCTTGGATTTCTAAAATATTGATAAAGCATATATTATTTCTTAGTATTATGCATAATATAACATTTGCCCTAAAGAAAATTGTATTATAAAATGGATAAATTTAAGAATAGGTTCCAAAACTGTAGGAAGGCATTTTCATTATTTATTAGAATTCCAGTTTTATTTCATTCCAAATTGCTGAAGGCTAGTTACCCTCTTACTGGGTGAAAAGATGGACAAATCATCGTTTTTTTACTGACTTCAAGTGACCTGTTGCTTTTAGGACCCACCTGTGTTTCTCCTGACTTTTTCTTTGCTTTTTTTTTTTTTTAACTAGGATTACCTAAGTAGCTTTCATTAGAGAAGCAGAAACCCTGAACAATGGTTGAAATTTCATGGCTATGAAATCATCCAGCATTTGAAATGATTCAGACTCCAGCCTGACTTTTGGTTAGGTGATAGGAGGACGACTCCTTGGAGTGCATCGCTGTATCAATGTTATTCAAAAGGCAAAGCCATGTCATCTGACTCCCTGCTACATCTGGCACTAGGGTAGGAAACCTCTGTCTCCACTCATAATCTTAAGGCATAATGAGCATCGCCACTATTCCTTATCTATGCAGTAGAAATTAGAGCACTCAGAAGTTATTTCTCTGCCACACTTTGATCAGAAGTGTGTTTCAATTATTTAGCTGAACATTCCTTGCTTGATCAAAGCATATGCTCATTGTGATGGGCACCATGTATCTCCAAAGTACCACTGTCACAATCAAGGCATCACATTTCATGAGATGATCATAATTTAGTTCAATATCTATTTATTCATGGAAAAAATTTACTCACAAAAAATTAATGTACTTTCACTCATTTATTTACTAGAGTATGTGTTGAATAGGGGGCCACAGGCATTCTACTATCACATTATAGCTCTTAGCATCTCATGCTTTATGAGCCATATATAAGGTTATGTGGCGCTAATATGAGTCCCACATATTAGAATATCTACTTAAACAAAGGCACAGTCCAAGCAACATGATTGACATATGTTGTAAGGAAACCAATGGCCTCAATAACACATTGAAGAATTGTCCCTAACTCCAAAAACTATGTTTAGGTCTGCCTTAAAGAATGCAGAAGGCATGAACAGAAGAGCCGGGAATGTCCTCTGATAAGAAGAGTTATGCAAAGGTCTGTATTTGTAGATGTCACTGAAAGAGAAAAAAAGGCTCCCTGGGATAGGTCAGGATCATTAGCACTTACAAATTTGGCAGGACTTAACAGAGGGAACTTTATTCTACAGAATGAAAATGACCAATAAAGTGTTTTAATATTGAGGCTGTTGTGACTACTATTTTGGAAGAAAATTCTTAGGGTTGTATGTTTGAGAGGAACAAACAAAAATGGACAAAAAGAGACTATGAGAAACCTTACTTAAATTGCATAATCCTTCATAATGAAAATTATTCCCTTTTTGCAAAACAAGCCTGACTTCTGGGTTTTTTAATACATTCATTCAGATTACTTCAACAAGGTGGAAGAATGGAGTCGCAGTAGAATACAGTTCTACCTTCTACCAAATTTTACATTCTATGTCTTTCCAGTACCTCTCTGACATCTAGGAGACAAATAAATATGAGATATTTTAGACCTGGGACTATTCTTGTATAGGTAGTAGTGGGAGACATAAGAATAAAATACTTCATGTAGGGAATTTGTCTACTCTTGTGATTATTAATTATGATAGGACCAAAGGTTTATCTTGTTCACTTCAACCTTCACAGTACTCTCACTTTCAATATTCTTTGTCCTCTCTTGATTCACTCTCATTGCTAATTTCTTCTAAAGCACAAATCATGTTCACATTTACTGATTCATCCATGTATATAACAAATACTTGAACATCCTATGTAGGCTTTCTAAATAAAAATACAAGCCAAAAGTTCTACTTTCAAGGTCATAGTTCATTAAGAAAGCATTTAAAGATGAAAATTTTTAAAAAGTATATTATTTTGAAAATCAAACTGGGCTTAAGGTTCTGTGGCAGCAAAGTAGAAATGTTGAAACTACATTGTCACTGTGAGAGTGTCATGCTAAAGAAAGAGATCTGTGAGTTTCTTTTAGAAAGATAAGAAGGAGATAAATGAAAAAGGTATCTAGGTTTCTCTGTTCACAGAAGGCTTTAGTAGAAAGCCATAAAGCACAATGCATTTAAGAAACTTTAAGAAGCAGACAGATTATGTGGGATAAATGAAAGGAACTGTGGAAGAAATCAGACAAATTGTGAATGAAATGTTTTGGATTTTATCCTGAAAGAAATGAGAAACCATAGAAAGGCATACCAGGGTGAGTTGAGCAGATTTACCATTTGGAAAACCACTCTTTCACTGATGGATAGATAAAATAATAGATGAGCCTAGGAGCAAGTAGTTAGGAGATCATGCAGTAGTGAAGGTAGAAGCGAATTATTAGTTATGAGATCATACAGTTATAGATGATACTATTATTCCAAATGAATTGCATAACCTAACATTCAGGGCAGCTCCACCGCAAGCTTCTAACCTTCTGTTCAGTTGTTTTCCAAAATATTGTGCTTCCATCAAGCACTATCTGATTACTTTAGAAAACACTATCTTTCTTTCTGAGTTCTAATTCCAAACTTTGATCTAGACTTTTATGGTATAGCTGACTACATTAGCAGGTAATGAAAGTTTACTACTAATTGAAAGCATTAAAAAATTGGTTTTCAGAATTTTATAGGCAAGGTAACATCTTGAGTGAATTATTGCCTAAATCTTTTAGGAATCCAAAAGCTAAAACTGTTTGAGACTTAACTCTATGTTTAAGCTTTCAAAATCTGCCATAGGGTGCTAGTAACACTTTCGTCACTGTGGGACAGATGTATTTGAATTGCATAATTGTAAAAGTGTCAGAAATTTTGCCAATTCTGGTTAAATGTAAATAAATTAATAAAATGAAATTACGTTCCTGATGTCAGTATATGAAATTTCCATTGATTGAAATCAGACTCTTCTATTAGTTGTAGATTTTTATAAAATCCTCACTTTTTAATCTCTTATTAGGGATAAATATTTCTTAGCAAACAACAGTAATTAATATATTATTTTGACACTTGTGATTTGAGGCACAACCCCTTGTGTCCTTGTGTCTTAAAAACAACTTTATAATTTAGTTCCAAAATAAAAAAAATCTTAAGAGAATTGTTCTGATGTGTTTTATGCCAAAACTTTTTTTTTTAAATAAGCAAATAAAAAAAAATCTTCAAGACCAAACTTCAGTTTTACATGAGGTGGAAATTATACTGTGCTAATAATATGAGTGCATCATAGACCCATATAATATTGTATAAATCATGAATTATACAACAGGCAAAATTGAGAATCTGGGTAGAAATCAAACCTATGTGGAAATAAATAAAACATACAAGCAAAGTAGCAATCATGTTGGTTGTGTTAATAAAATGAGCATGCACGGGGGTGTCTCAGAAGATGAATGCAATATGTTAATTATAATTATTGTTTTAGGACTCAAATATCACTATGAAATAGTTGGTAATTAACAAGTGACTAGTGCCTCAAGTTCCTTGGAAGATAAATCACTGAGTTGTAAAATACCCATTTACCTAGACTGAGTGTCTTAGGATGAAAAGAAAAATAAAATAGATCAAACACTTTCTGGATTGGACATGTTGAATCGTTTTCAAGTTACCTTGTTTTTTAGGATTCTTTATAACTGAAAGAAGTGATGTTTTGTTTGATTTTTATGTGTTGCTCCCCTTACATTTCTGGATATAAGGAATGGAAGAATAAATCGGAAATTTTATGTCACTCTTTGTTCTTGAGAAGTTAGGTAAAGTACATTTGATCTTATGGTTCATTGTTATTGATTGGCCATTGTTAAGGAAAATTGCTTTGTGACAAATAATTTTGGTGTAGCTACATCTCATTTCTGGAGTTTAGGATTCTTCAGAGATGACATGAAGACTGATTTGTATAAAACCATATGCCCTACTGGTTGAGGCAACATCCTTCATTTTTTCCCACCTCCTGCCACCTCTTCATGGCCCATCCAAAAGCAAAATTTCAGCTTTAAGGCCTGAATAGCAAAAATAATTTATTGAAAGTATTTTAAAGGGTTGGGGAGATGTGCTTGCTTCCCTGGCAAGCGCAAGGGCCTGAGTTCAATCTCTGGTTCCGCAAAAAAAAAAAAAAAAAGAAAGAAAGAAAGAAAGAAAGAAAGAAAGAAAGAAAGAAAGAAAGAAAGAAAGAAAGAAAGAAAGAAAGAAAGAAAAAAAAGTATTTTAAATGGAACCATTTAGCTGCAGTCAGGATAAGACAGAAGCTATCAAATTCCTGCCGCTGCATTTTCACATCCATCCCTGATGAGCCATACAGCTGGGCCACGTCCTGTCTCTATGATTTCCCCAATGGTCAAAGCATTACAAAGCCTTCTCAGAGAATCAATGCACCACATACACGACTTACTTTTCACCTTTATTAATCTGTCCCACCAGTAAGGGCAGAGGTGGGCAGAAGGTACTTATATTTATTTGCTGAAGTAAAGTTACTCATTCAGACTATTATTTTTTTGTGTAAAGAACAAAAACAAGCTTATATTTATTATTTTTTTCTTTTCTCCATTGCAATTTTATTTTATTTTGAAGAGTAAAAACAAAAGCAAGAACAAAAATTGGAAACAAAAACAGAAACAGGGTGACATACAACAATATATACAGATTTTCTTTTATTCTTTCTTTTCTGTATTTAATACAAGGTCTACAGGTACTCCCTATGTACATCGGACTTACAATGCTTCTCCTTTTTTCAGCCTCCCTTGCACTGGGATTAGAGGCATGCCCCGTGCCCAGTCTCAATAGCCCTCTCAGTGCACTGTGTAGGTGGGGCAAGCATGACAGGCCAGGGATTGAACCCAGCTGCTGTGCTCTGCTGAAGAAGGTGCTTTAGTTCACTGAGCTAACTAGCTGGCCCTACAGATTTTCAAACTAGGAATAGCTAATTAACAATGGTGGATTTACTATCTACTTTTATAGTCAAATCTCCTGTTCAGATTGACAGATATAGTTATATAAGATTAGACATATGATTGAATATTACTGCTTGCTTTCAGGAAATCTTACATATTTATATTTGTCTCTATCATTTCCTTTTACTACTTTAAAAGAATTATGCAGTGCCAGCCCTGTCCCTGGGGTATGCTGAGAGGAAAATTCAGACTGGGCGTAGTGGCGAGGGCCTATAATCTCTGCTCTTGGGAGGCTGTAAACAGATGGATTACTACAAATCCAATCTAGTTGTGAGACCCTGAACACCCTGCAGACCCCTTCCCAAAAATACAAAAATAAAAACAATTTGGAGCCTCGTGTTGTAACCATGTGTAACTTTTTCACTCACCTATAAATTTCTTCTTAATAATATTTCTCAAATAGAATATTTCAGGAATATACATAATACATGAAAATGTCAGGTATTTACTATATGTTAGAATGAAGTTAAATCAAATTAAGGTTAACAAACAAAAGAAGCTTTCCTATTGTCCCACTGGTGAGTAGAAATAGCATCAAGATATTAACTCTGTATCAATTTCTAATTAACAAAATATTTCATTTTTCCAAAATTGAGTTACTGACAATATGTTGTAGAAGACCAACATTTCCAACCTGAGCCTCACTTTTTCAAGCTAGAATTTTTCCAACTTCTACTTCAGTTTAAAAGGTTATATAATTTAATCTTATTTATTGTTTTAAAAACTTACATATATATGTATGATATACATCAACTGATACAGTTGCAATAATTAATAATTGGCATATTTTTGTCTTTGTAGTAGTTATTCATAGTATAAGATTCAGACATGTTATCATGTCCAAACACTATTAGTTCAAAATTTCTTCTGATTGAACTAAGAGAAAGTAGCTATATATCTATGCTATTTTGTATATACATATATAAATATGTATGTATATCTTGCTACAAAATAGTCCATAAAAATTATAATTTTTATTTCTATTTTTTAATGTTTTATTTATTTATTTTATTTTTTAAATTTTTTTCACAGGCTGTACAGAATTAAAGTTTAGCATATCAATCAGTGACAGAAAAATACCTGTACCATGTTATGTCTAAGGCATTTGATATTCAGGCAGATACTGACATTAAGCTCAACAGCCTATGTTCTAAGGTAATAATATCATTGAGCTTCTCTTCTGGATCGTTAGCAACTTAAATTTACAGACCAAAAACTTAGAGAAAAATAAGGGCTACCAGGATAGCCAACATTTTGGCCCTCAAAGGTCAGTGAGGACCCAAGACATAAGAGAACCTGTACTTTAACATCCTGTAACTCAGTGGTATCCCAAATTTTCTGTCTTAAAAACTTTCTTGAACATAAAGATCAAGGAAGGCCAGGGAGCTAGCTTAATAGAATAAGCACTTTCCTGGCAAGCACAAAATTTCTGAAAAAAAAGATCTGCCCTGCCGGCCCTGCCCCCAGGGTGCAATGACATGGCAACTGAGAGAAGGCAGTCACTATAAACTCAGAATGTCTGCTCCGTACATTATTTTCAAATTAAGTCTTTCTCTGATATAGAATCTCCTTCTCCTCCTTCTTTTGCAGACACAGCATGTGGTGCTGGGGATCGAATTGCAGTCCCTGTACTTTGACTAAGCTTGCATAATAAGCACTTTAGACCACTGACACATCTTGCCTGTCCTCCATTTTTTCTTATTTGTTTATTTATGATATTCAGCTTATTTTCATACTATTTCCCTAAGAGAATACTTTTATAGTGATGTCTTGCTTTATGAGCTCAATTCATTTGTGAGGGTTAACTCAAGTTGATTCTAAATCAGAACTATTTTTTCCATAAGAAATAATGGCAATACCCATAATACATCCCAAAGCACACCTGAATGAAACTTTTCATAATAAAAGAGATGTATAATGTTCTTAATTTATCAGAAACACCAGTAAATATCCTAGTGTATTCACTGAAGTTATAAAATGTGCCTCACCTACCAGAAACAACAATTCCATACTGTATGAAGCATTCAAGTTCACATATTTGGCTTGTAGGAAAGATGAAATGGAACATGGTTATGGTTTGGACAGAGAGTCCCCTTCCATAAGAACATCAGGAATGCTGCTCTCTGGTGTCCTCTTTTTCCTTGGAATGCTCTGTAACCCACTATGACCTGTTTCTGGCTCACTAGGTCTAAAGTAATAAAAATTGTTCTAAAGAGTTTACTGTTTCTGTCTTTTGTTTAACACTGTTCTGTGGAATGGGGTGACATTATCATTAAGCAAATAATGTTTTTTTCAGTGAAAAATTTAATCACAACAACAAAAGTTTTCATTCTATCTCTTAGATAATGAAATTTCAAATATTGAGTCTATAAAGATTTCAGTAAAACCACAGGAACAACCCACTGATAGACTTTATTTACCCATTTTAATATTTGGGAAATAGTGCAAGCATAAATATTAGAAAAGCTTCCAGCCTTTGATTTCTTACCCAAGACAGGAACATTTCAATACTGTTAAGTATTTTACCACTTCATATCCTATAATACTACAATAAAATATGATTTGTTTATCTGCAACATAGTGCCTTATACTGATTTTTTAGTAACAGTTTAGTCTTCTCAAAATATAAATCATTTAATCATATTTTGCTTTGTAAAAATAGGACATAACCATATTAGTATAAGTGTATGAGATGGTTGTTACTGTTGGACCTAGAATAGATATTAAAATGTGATCCTTCCATAAAACCATACCTTCAAAGTGCAGGGCAAGAATGACCAATTTTCCACACTTATATCTGGTAATCTAAACAGCTAATTTGAAGGCAATGATATGCAATATAACAATCATTGTTGAATTCCAATAATTTTGATATATATAAATTCTGTACCATTTCTAATATTTTTGTTGTTCTTTAATCTCTTTCAAAATAAAAAAAGAATGGACCTGCATTGAAAATGAGAATGAAAAAATAAAGTAAAACAAAACATTTTATTCTGTTCTTCCAAAACAAGTTGGTCATCCTTGAAGTGGCCACACAGAATCCAGGAAAAAGCAACCTATTTCTCTAGAGGTGTTTAATGTTAAGTGTAGATTGAAACAAAAATTTACACTGGAATGAAATAACTCTTTCTTTGTGCGGAAATTAAGATTGCTTCAGAACTGGGAAAAAAAAAAGTCACCAGGAAAGGGCTTTCTCAACTTCTTTATTAAAATTCCAAATTATTAGAATTCCAACTTCCATTCTATGAGCTGAAATTACTTCTTACTTAGTTTTAAAAATAATTTTAGCTGACAAAGAAAAGGTTAACCAATATGTTTCAAAATAGTGACATTTTAGACACAGTTGCCCTATCTGGCAATTTGAAGATGCAAAGGAGGTTAATGAGCGGCTTGTCTACTAGAAAATGCAAATTCTCAGATTTGGAGAGGCACAAACTAATATATACAAATTTAAAAGCTTACTTTTGCCAACTGTGAAAATTCCAGGGATTATATGCTTGCATATTTTCTTGAGAGGATATTAGCTTTGTGGTTGTCATAGCAAAATGATTCATGGAAATACTGTGAGGTGGCCAATTTACAAGTCTAAGTGGATTGCACATGTGACTGTTTTAAGTTTTGCCACTGTGTAAGAGAAAAATGTGCTTTAGGTAATTCTAGAGTGATTATTTGGAAAAGATCCAGGAAAATTTCACATATTCATGGCACATAATTAAGTATATAGTTTAAAATTATATATGACATTTTTAATTACTTCTTGAATTATATACTCTAAAATAAGTTCCATATATAAACCTTAAGAAACAGGTTGCTATACCCTATAATTTGAATAACCATATTCAGTAAGTTTTGTTTGTTTTTTAAAGTTAAAAATATGCCATTCTGCCTGAGGAAAAATGTTAAATGTTTTTACATTATTTCCAAAACATTACTTACCCAGTCTTACCATTAGTTTCTTTAGTACTGTTAACTACTAATTGTCATTGTAAACTAGCCCCTTTGGCTTAAATGAAAATACTTATGTAACGTATGATAAATGAGTTTTGAATTAATATCTATTTTTGTAAGTTTGTGCTAAGGTCCTATCATGTATGTGTATAATTATTTATTATATATCTTATCTCTTGTCCTAGACTGGTTCTCTAAAATCTTGATCACATTTTTCTACTAAAAAAATAAAACTATTTTAAAAGGAAAACAAAGCTAACAAACAGCCTCAAACACCAGCAGCTTAGAAAGGCAAAGGTTGCTCTCATCTATGACACTGCCTATGTTTCTGCTGTTCTTGTTCCAGTCAAAAAAACATGCATCTAAAGGAACAGTCCCCGTTGAGGCAAGATGCTCTTATTGTGACAGAGAGACAATAAGCCTTTTCTCAGATGTGGCACACACACACGCACACACACTCATTCTGAGGACATTTTATTGGTCAAGTGAGTTAGTCACCTTGTAATGGATTGTGAATGTACAAGATTTGGGAGATACTGCTTGAACAGAGCCATGCGGTTTCCTAATCCTTCTCACAGACATTGTCCTCCCTTTTTTTCCATTGTCAGTCTACCTTTAAGTTCTCCCCAAGAAAAATGTCATCTACCCCAGATTCATGAACGGAGCACTGTTGTTTGTCTTTATTCTGGGGCTGAGTTTGAAGTGCCCAGTGGTGTATGCTGCTCTTGGAAGAGGGGAAGAAGAATGATGAGGCCATGCTATGGTTTTTAATTTTCTGCTCACAGTGACTGGGTCACTCTGCACACTTTAATGAACAGGTCACTATCACACATGTGATGGTAGCTGGTGAGTTGATACCATCCTCCTCCTAAGTGAGGCAGGGGATTCTTGGAAACTGGGCTTGATCTCCTCAGAATGGAAGAGAGAAACCGCATGTAGAGACGACCCTGAACAAAGAGTGGAAGATAGGAAACAATGAGTTCTTCTGAGCCACAAGAGCATCACCCCCTCCTTTCTTATGCCTGAATCTTTGGCCTCATGTGGAGAGATGACCCATAAGTGGGGAGAGGACCCAAAACCCCCACACAAAGGTGAGAATTATTACTGGGTATGGCTCAATACGGAGCTTCCAGCAAAGCATCTTAGAAATGTAACAATGGATGTGCCTGTAATCAAAACTGCTTCTGAGCTTTCTATAACTTAGAAATCTGTTTTCCTTCTAAAAATTAAATAGTGAATCACAACTATTCCTTTTTTTTTTGAAGGGTATTTACCGTACTATGTGATGATAGTTGAGACAGCTCAACATTCTTGACAGAAAAGTGCAGAATTCTAAGAGGATCCTTCTTACGAAATACAGAGCACATATTTTAAGTCCACATTATCACTAATAACAAAGAATGCACCAAGAGCTTTTTCATTAATAATATAAATTAATGAATTAATCAGGAATGTTGTGCTACCTTTATTATTAAATATTTTCTAAAACTATTTGCTGCATAATAAGACCTGAGATAAGATTTGAAATCAGTGTCAGAAACAAGCTTTAAAACAGAAACTAGGACAAATTTTTACAGGACATTACCTAAGGAACATGTATGAAAATCAATTGTTTTTGCACATTCATACAGTTAAAAGGTACAATAGGAAAAAATATTTTGCAATTACAAATACGTCATAGACTGTTCAGCATCTGAACATTGAGTGTTCTGTCAAATTAAAGTGGATTTCATCCTGGCTCTGCTGCTTACTGTGTACTTTACCGAATTGTTTAGCTTTCTAAGTTTTAATTTCTCCCACTTGTGAAATAGGCAATATATGACTTACAACATAGTATTTTTTCAAAGAATAAATAAAAGTAAAACATTTAAAGGGCTTTCAATGTGTGCGGTACCATTCTGAGGAATTTTCATGTTCATCCTCATGAAACCTTCTGAGGTGATAATGTCATCAACCTGACTTTTAAGATAAACCATATGAAGCCACAAAGCGCTAGGAGCTTGCAAAGCATCTACCAAAGCAGTGGTTGGCACTGAGTCCAAGGTATTTTACCTTAGAACTTACACACCTAGCAACCACATACCATTTGTGGGTTCTTCTTGAGGGGCTATTAAATGTTTGGGCCATAGCAATCAGCAAAATAAAGATCTGTGGCCTCCACAAAGTTACAATTACACCAGTCGAATAACACATGCATTATGATCATAAATAATACATAGATTATATATTGTGCTGCAAGTTAAAGCTTAAAAATATTTTTATTGGAATCAGAATAAAGAAATTCCAAGAGCTATGAAATAAACTTCATTGAGACAGGGAGGCATGGACAAGATTGAAAAGATAGAAAGGAGTTTGCAAAGCAGATATCTTGGAAAAATAATGTGGCCAAAAGGGAATCACTAGGCTGTCTGCACATAGAGTCCCCTGTGAAGCAGAAATGGTGAAGATACAGGCAGCCATGGTGGACTGAGCAAGGAAAGGAAAGGGGGAGAGGAAGGCAGAAGTTTAGAGTAGTTAGGTTACACAGAACTCCTTCATGAGCAGCAGTGACGCTGGGCTTTGTGTGGCCCTTCCAAATGCTTCCTTATCATTTGGCTTCACCCTAAGGAAAATGAGACCAATTTCAGTGTTCTGGACAGAAATGATAAACCTAACATGCTCAGAGCTTCACTCTAGCTCTTATGTTGAGAACAGATTATAGGGGAGAAAGAGCAGAGGTAGAGAGATCTGCCCAAAATATGCCAGTGTTCAGCACAGACTTTACTACAGTGCACACCAAGTCAACTAATAGCAAGGTGGGAACATTCAGTTACATTGTCAGTGGAGAAGGGGGATCCGTTAGCCAAATTGAATCTGAAATGTGAGAGAAATGGAGGCAGCAAAGATAACACATTTTTAACTGAATTGACAGTGCAGCTGGAAGATGAATTTATCATAAACTTCATCAAGTAAGCTGCAGAAGGGACACATCTGATACAAAAGAACCAAGGACTTATTTCAGACATGTTGAACATGAGACATCTCTTGCTGGTCTATGTGGAGATGTGGAATTGGCAATTGGATATATAAATGAAGAGCTTAGGAGAAAAACCTGTGTTAAAAATCATTATACAACCACAATAAATTGAAGTATAAGTTGAGATAACAATGAAGGGAATAACTAGGCTGTCTGCATGAACTGAACTGAAGTACAGGAAACAGAAGTATCCAACAGAGGCTAAGAAGATAGTGGAGAAGACATAGAAAATCCAAAAAAGTGTGCCTATTCAGAAGCCAGGAGAAGGCTGTGTGAAAAAGATAGAAACCAAGTGTGTTAAGTGCTATGGAATTAAATTGAGTGATGATTGATCAGTGACCATAGGAATATGTGGTCATTTTGTGTCTAATTATAATGCAACTAGTATAGAAGAACCCAAAGCACAACTAAAGTGAGTTTAAAATGGAGGTGAATTTCTCATATGTGAATCATACAAGAGGAGAGTCAAGGAAGAGGGGAAAGGAGACAGAGTGGTAAACGGACAGAAATTCCATAAAGCATCTCAATTAGAGAATTTTTGTACAAAACAGCACAAATAAGTACTACGAAAGTGTACAAGAAAGTGAATCCAGATTTATACCCTTTCCTTTCTCTTTCTGATCTTCTAAGATGGAAATATACTTTGTGTTTTATAGATATGATAGGAGCAAAAATTAGAAATAAGAAAAATTGAGAAGCATGGTTACAAAAATATCCTCATGTAGACAAGAAACTTGAATTACAATAAGCAGATATTCATGAGGACGTTAGTTAGAGATGTGTCTAGTGGTGTCAGCACTGAGACCTCTCATAGCTGGTTAGAGTAGAAGGCAGGCTGCAGTCACAGATAGATGGGAAGATGTGGTAGAGAGACTCTGCTTGTGTTTATTTCAATCTCTCAGTAAAGAGACAAGATAATTAATTAGCTGAAACTGAGAAGCTTCTGGGAAATTTGAAAAGATAGGAGAAAGGGTGAAACAGTCATGTAAAATAGTTAAAAAAAAAAAAAGCAAATAGAGTCAAAACTATGGCTGACAGTCTGGTTTTACACAGGTCCGATAGAGTTCTGTGCATGATGGTATTGATGGGTATGCACAGACCTAATTAAGCAGAGTGTGTGGCAAGGGTAACTGCTCAGTGGGTGTTATCTCTCTCTGTTTTTATTCATTTAGTCATTCAGTATGTATTATTGCATGCCATCCACTCACTAGGCATGATTCTAAAGACTGGAGGTGCAGCATGAAAAATGAAGAATACATCTGCTCCTAGGAGGCCTACAATCTAGAAGAAGGATTCAGAAGTGAAAGAGTGAGGAAAAGTCAAGCACATGTCAGTTCAGGTAGTACAATTAAAAAAATAATTAGAGCAGCAATCTGGGGTATCAAGAAAGACACGTCCCTGGAAGTGACATGTGTATGAAATGGGACACAGGAAGCACAAAAAGCTTAAAATAGACTCCCAAAGAAAGGAAAAAGAAGTCAAATGCCCTAAGTCAGGAATGACTAGATTGGATCAGAAGAATAAAAAAACTAGGTGTATCTTGGCTTAAGGAGAAAAAGTTGGCAAAGCCTCCTGGGTCCTGAGAAAGGACTGTTTCTTCACTCTGATGGGAAGCTCCTGGGTTGTATCCTTCAACCATTTCCAAGTCGCCATTTTGGAAGTAGATAAGGAAAGTACAAAATAGATTACAAACAGACCATGGGGAATCTCCGCAATGACATAGGTAGGAAATGAAGGCTATTAGGACAAGTGTTACAACAATGCTTATAGTGATAACGATGACAAGGGGTAGGGTCTCAGGCATATTTTGGTCACTTTAATAAACTGCATGGAGATCAGAAGAAATGTATACAAGAAAAGTACAATATTAGACTTATTGATCTTAGAAAGATGTCATTACGGCGTGGATCCACATGCTCCTCCAAAACCTTGTGCACGTGTAGGTGGGGAATTTCAGAGGTGGCTGGATTAGTGTATGTGAATGTGGATCATGGGTGTGATGTTGGACTTAAGGGTGCTATGCTTGGATTAAGGATGCTCCTTTGTCTCTTCACTGTTCTGCTACCTTCCATGCCTTGGACAGTTTGTATACTTCTCTGTCATGGCCTAAACAAAAAACACAAACAAGAGAGAAAGGGCCCAGCCAGCCAAATAGCTCCGGGGATTTAGGTGCCAGTTTAGGCAGACACTGGGGCTGAGGGTATAATATTCTGGCCTGCTGTATTGGCCCTACTCCTGGGCATGCTGAGACAGTGATTGGGACTGGGCATGGTGGCACACACCTGTAATCCCAGCACTTAGGAGGCTGTAAACAAGAGGATCACTATGAGTCTGATCTACACAGTGAGACTGTATGCCCTATACAGCCTGTCTTAAAATGCAAAAAAAAAAAAAACACAAGAGAGAGGAAAAAAAGAAAATAGTCCATTTCCAGATGTCATTTGGAGACAGAGTTTTGATTTGTGCATATCTATCCCAACAAACCAATAGTACCTTTTTGCTTGTACCTCAAGCTGTAGCCATCAGCTCACCTCCTGTGGGCCTAGCCCAGCTAAGGGCCGCTAGTTCAGCTGGCCCCCTCTCCAGGATGGCTCCCACCCAACCACTCTTGTGCAGTACAGCTGAGCGCTCAGCACTCACCATCAGGTAGTACAGTCCTTCACGCTTGCTGCTCCCCTCCACTGAATCTCTCTGTGGAAGCTGCTGGGGACCCACTAGTCACCATGTTCACAAGTTTGAATAGTTCCTCTCATACAGTGAGTCCTGTCCTGGAGAGAAGGCGCCTCTGGCTACCTCCTTCCTCTTTGAAGTTTTTCTCTTCACTGTCTCTGTGGACTTCAATTAATGCTTCAAAAAGTTTCTTGGTCTAGGGGAACAATTTCCCTCTTTCCTGTCTTCCTCATGTTCCTACACCCTAGGGTCGTAGAGGCAACTCTCAGACAGGCTCTTTCTGTCCTGCTTATTACTCGCCATCTTGATAATGCTCTTAATCTGGTAATCTTATGTAAACCACTAATGATATTTGCTTATTAATACTTTAAAGTAATAACTTGGTTTGCAAACAGAAACATTCAGTAAAATTGTGCTTCTGTTTGCAAGCTCTACACCAGATGACACATAGAACCACAGCCTTCCTCCCGCAAGGTCCAGAAATCTTCCCCAGAATTGTGGAACAAACTACGTTTGTGAACTAAGTGCTAATGTACTTATATTTTAATATTTGTAAATAATAAATGAAGTTACTTGAACAGTCTTGATAAGAAATATATGGTCTCAAATATACAGAAATTTTCATAAGAATTTCCAGTAATTTAAAATCTGTAAAGAGGATTCAAAGAAATTTTGAAAGTAAAGTATTCTAATCCATTTAATCATTAAAATAATCAAAAATATGTTTTTACTGTTATCACTGAATTTATCACATGAAAACTTCTATTGGCAGTACAATCAAATCCAGTGTTCCCAAGGAACAATTTGACAATATGAATCAAAATCTGGGATATTTCAGGATGGTCTACTTCAAACCAAAACTGTCTCTGCCTTAAAATCATGGCTTATCACCATTATTCAATATTATTGTGCAAATATCACTGGAAAGGGCAGTTCATAAAGTGCCATCAGTCATAAGTGTAGGTGATCTCAAACTTACCATAGCTCTACTTAAGATCTTTCAAGTTTATGATGATGTGAAAAAAAGCTACATTTAGTAGAAACTATGCTTTGAGCACTAAATTTTGATGTTTTCCCAGGTTAGCAGTTGTCTTGTGATAACTAGCAGGGCACCCGGCTACATCTCACAGCCAGCTTCAAGAGCAGGAGTGGAAACAGTAAATATTCTGCAGTGCAGTATGCATCTGTGATATCATGCTAGGTAGGATTTCCACTGAAAGATTTTTTTCAACTTGCAGTAGGGCTAGTTGAACTTAACTTTATCATTAGTCAAGAGTATCTCTACTTGTTTATTTTGTAACTAAATTCCAGAAAATTAGTTTGAACCAACATCTCAGAAATCATATACATGAAGAGCTCAGGAAAATTCCTTTTCCAAAGGGAAGGGGAACAGGAGCTCGAGGGAAGTTGTGGAAGAGAAAGAAAAGGAATGAAGAAAGAAAATTCAAGAAAAATAGAAATAGAGCTTTTGAAAATGGGAAGGGGAATAAGAGTTGGGGGCATCAGGGAAGGAGGAGGGAGCAGAGGAAGAAAGACAAGAAAAGGAAAAATGAATCAAAGTGTGTTATTCACATGCATCAACTCCCCCATGAGAAATGTAATCATCATGTGTGGGGAGATCAAGTAAGTATAGTACAACAAACATAATAGGGAGAATACTTTCTAAAATTATATGGCACCATAGCCTTTCTTTTTGATAATTCTACTTTAAAGAAAAAAAAAATATATATATATATATATATATATATAGAGAGAGAGAGAGAGAGAGAGAGAGAGAGAGAGCAAAGAAAGGAGGCTGAGTAAAAAAGGGCATCTAGTCCAATCAAGAGATTGCCATTATGATTTAAACAAGGTGTCCAGTCTCTGACCTCTCTGGATTATGTGAGCCTGATCTCAGTCCCACCCACTTGATAATGAAATGCAGTCTGCGCCGGCATTAAACAGAACATGCCAGCAGGTTCAGTCGTGAAGGGGCTCAGGGCAGCACCCACTAGGATCTTGTGTTCATACATTTATTAATATGACAAGTGACTTTATGGCAACAGTTCTTCTTTCTTTCCTTCACACTCCACAAAATTTCCAGAACTGCCTAATTGCCTCTGCATGATACATCTTTCTAATGATAATGGAATTAACTCAGACTCACTTTTATTTTGGGCCAAATTTTCATCATGATACCATATGGAATTAATTAAAATGTAACTGAGAAAAGCTTCTGTGGATGACAGACCCAGAATTTGATTCTAAAAACCAGGGGGAATCATGAGTGGCAGCCATCCAACCTGTGCCACAGTACTGGCTGGTATCTCTGATGCCATTTTCAAAAGATGGCATGGTGGGTTAAGGGCAAAGGACAAAGAATACAGAAGAAACATGACTAAGAAATTGAGATGACAGTTTCAAAACTAAGCTTGGGCTGTTCAAGTTGGGAGCATCATTTGATGTAATTGCATATGTTCAGCAGTTAATATCTCTAGAGAGATTTAGCCAGAGTTGTGACTTCTCACATTTAATGAAGCGAAACTCTCCCAGGCCACTGCAAGACACATCTAAGGATGAAAACCAGTAATTTACAGCTCTAGTGACCTTATTACAGTGTACTTCGTGCTTGGCTGCTCTTCACTCTTATCTGGGCCATTATCAAAGGCTCCTGCGGAACATTATCCATTAGCTTCATGCAGACCAGCGGGCTTTGTCTTCAAGGGCTGTGAGAGGGGGCAAGAGAGATATTGAATATTTTATCTTAACTCCTAAGAAAAATCAAAATAGCAACACACTCTTGAAAATGCTAATATGCATGTGAATGGTAGTGATGAGGCAAAGTCTCCAATAACAAACAAGCTTTGGTGCAAAGGCTCTGAAAGATGAGCTAATTACACTGAGAGCCCAAATAACAATGAATATTCTCCACTCTGATGATGAATAGCTCCTGATTTGGAGATGTATAACCTGCATCTGTGCTATGGAAATGGAAATAACCATGGGATGGAAAACACCATCACATCAGCCAGATGCCAAGGCCTCACAGAGGCGGTGAGGAGCCCGGGTTCTTGCCCATGGATGGGCTTCATTGCCTGTAATTAAGCACACAGAAGATCATTTCAGCACATGTGCCCCTGCCCTCATTCATTCAGCAAAAGCATAGATGGCCTGTTATGTATATCACGTTCCCAGCACAGTTCTAGGAGGGAGCCCAACACCGAAACAGTCTTCGGGCTTTTAGGACCATACATGGTCTCAATCGTGTATTCTTATTTAGGGTTTTTTATCAACCCTTTAAAAATGTTAAATAAAATGAATCTTTGTGTAGATGGGATCATGCAGAGGTCCTGACTCACAAGCTAGGATCTGCAGATGCTTGTTCCAGGCAGTGGCACAAAGCCATACTCCCAAAAAACAATGAAGAAATGCTCATAACCTCATGGAACTTTAGGGAAGAAACAAAGCATAAGACACAACACTGAAATAACCAAAAAGATATTTAGTGATTAATGGTCTGACAAAAGACAAAAAATAGATCTTAGAATGGTGGGAGAAAAGCTTCAGAGAAAAATATGATGTTTGGTCTGAGATTTCACAATTTGAGATCGTAACGTGGGAAGTGCCTTTGAAGTCTGAATTTCAGAGTTTCAAGAATACAACATGTTTCATCAAAACTCAGATATTTCAGAGCCAGGATACTTCAGCTAAAGTAACATCTTCGCCACTTGTAAGGTGTATGGCCAAAGAAAATAGCCTAATCTTGCAGAACCTTCATGTTTTCATCTTCAAAATTCAAGTCCTTATCCCTGTCCTACAAGTTTCCTGTGAAGTTCAAGTGAGTCATTGCACATGACGATGCTTTGTAAATGGAAAATAAAAGAACAGATTTTTGTTTGCATCCACATTAGAGCTGCAGCTAGAAGAAAATGTGCTGTGTGTGTGCATGCGTGTGTGTGTGTATGTGTGTGTGTGTGAAAATGGATGGTTAGCTTGAAACAACTGATAAATGATGGCATTTCTGTGGCAAAAAAACAACAACCAGCATTTGTGGAGAGACCTTCCATGTGAAAGTCCCACCTAGTGTAAATTTCCTTTTATAAGGGCTGTTTAAGTACTTGCAATTCTAAAGGCCAGTCTTACTCTTTAACTAAAGTAAGGCAGGTAATGTCATGAAATCTCACACAAGTACAAACAAATTGCCTTGTGATAGCTAATGCCTGTGTATTGCAATCTGCTGCCAGATAGTAATTGAGTTTAACTAAGGGAGTGTTAGGCCCTACAGAGGATATATCAAAACCATGAAAAGTGAGATTAGAAGGAACATGCTCTGAAATGCCTAGTCCCGAGTGTAGATTCTTAGGCCTGGGAATTACTAGGACAAGAATTTTGACAGCTGGGATAAAGCAGAAATTCACTGATTATCACTGTCTAGCTACTAAAGCTGGAGGATAAACATAAAAAAGAAAAGTGTACAGAACCAATATATGATTGTCCTTTCTACATATTTTTTTATAAAAACAAAAACTTTGGAAGCTTCCAGGAAATTGATGCTAATCACAGTCCCAAAGTATATGACCTGATGCCATAATTCTGAATGGTAACTTCTCAGCAGATAAAGATAATTCCCTGAAATAAAAAATCCTATAAGAATCACCATCTTGAAAGATTCACATGCTGAATCTTGACACCATGAGAATCCAAATGCTCATAACAAGAATTTTTGCACAGAAATTGGGTGTGTGAGAGAGGGATGAGGGACAATGACAAAAAAAGTGGAACTCACATATAATCACATATTACTCACATATAAAGAAGGACACATTCACAAAATGTATAGGAAAATGGATTCATCTGGAAAATACAGTGTTGAATAAAATACATCAGATACAATCTCTCACTCCATCTGGGATCAGTCATTTGAGCAAGCTAAAGTAAAAACTAAGAGGAAAATGAAGGAAAGGTGGAAGGAGACAAGAGCATGGGTCACTTGCAGATAGCAAAGCATCTGAGGGACCAAGTGTGAGTGGGAAGTAGGAGAGGTTGGGAAATAGAGCCTGATGTGACATGAGAGGACTCCGACAACCTCAATGAATGTGGACATTGTATATCATACATGTCAACTAAGATGAATAATGCCAACAAGAATGAAAAGCAGGAAAGGGGAGCTTGGGGAGAGAGGGAGAGGGAGGGAAGGGGACTATAGCAGTATTATGTCTAGGTGTTACCATCCCACAATGATTGCAAAACACATGTAGTGAAAATTTGTATTAATAAATTTTTAAGAATGAAAATAAGGCAACGACTAGGGAGTAAACCAGTGTATTTCTGGTTGTACACATAACTTGATTGTCAGGTGGAGCAATTGCCTACAGTACTGGTAAAGTATGATTTGGGGCGGGTCGGTCAGGGGTTTTCTGAGCAGATAAATATGTGAGTCTGGGTGGATGGCAGGGGTAGGTGCAGGAGGATCCACCCTCTGCATGGGCCAGGGCCAAGGAGTACACATGCAGAATGAATGGTGGTTTTGTAGGGTGCAGTTTGCTTATAGAACAAAGTGGTACCGTGAAATGCATAAGCAGCTAGTACAGTTGGGGCAAACATAACACTGTGACATGAAAGCATGGTAGGAGGAAGGGTTCCTTGTGGCAACAAAGACCATACCTGACTCCATAATTAGTCCACTAAATAAAGATTGTATTCCTCATAGCTACTTAAGAGAACTCTTGCCTCTAAAAACACATGCATGCACACATACACACAGCAAGCAGAGTCTCTCCTCACCTGAAAGCTCTCCTTTTTAACCACAGTGATAGCTAAGGTTTACTTGTTCCTATGACAACCTGTTACAAAGCTCTTCCCTTTAACTGAGCCTAGGGCCAATTTGTTTCTTTTTTTGTTTGTTTGTTTGTTTTTGTTGTTTTCATAATGTTTTGGTATCATAAAAGGTGTATACATGATATACTTACAGACATTATTATACCGTTATGTAAATTAAGAGACGGTAGCTGTTTGCATATCTTATTTTTTATGTCTGAATTACATCAAAGATTCAATAATTAATACTTTCTACCTTGTTATTTTCTTAGCGGTTGTCCATAGTACTAGAAGCCGACATAATATCCTGTCCAACCACCATTAGTGCAAATCTTGCCCCTCATAGAATTATGTAGAAGCACAGCGTTATCAATCCCAACTGTACTGTCCATGCACACACATCATGATTCTTCCTTTCTATACCCCTTCCTTTGTCTACACCTGTCAGAGATGGGCACTCCATTGTCATTCAACTAACTTAAGTGCTTGAACTCAACAACACAATCCAACACAGTCCAGAATTCCACAACAATAGTGAGTTATCCAAAGATGTTGTCGACCATAGCCATTTACAGCTCAACTTAATATTATGGCCCTGTGATGTATACTTCATTTTTTATACTTTTCTGATGGATGGTTAAGACCTAGATAGAGCAAGACTTATAGATTTCTTTTCTTGTATAATTAAAGAACTGCTGCCACACTCTGGCAAGCTCTACCCTTTTTACTTTAAAAAATAAATTAATAAATGAAACTTTAAACCCTACTTAACTGGCATCCGCCTCTATTTCCTCCTTGCCATCACTGATTAGCAGGATATTTATATAAAAACAGAAGCTGTCTCTGTTCTAACCAGCCTGCCCCCTGCCTCTGGGGATTCATTCCACTTGCACACGCCCTGGGGCGTGCATCTGCAGCTGGCTAGCTGACTTGTTTGGCAGGGTTGGGTGTACAGTGGGGATCTCAAGCTTCATCTCTGACTCAGTCACTGTGTTGTGACTTAGGGTCATAGACTATACACATAATTTTTGAAACCATCAGTACTTAAAGTAAAGAGCTCTTCCTGGCCATATCTTAGTGCTCATACAGTGTCCGAAACATAGACCTCAGTAAATATTTGAGGACATATTGAATGCTTTCTTTGCCCTTAATACAGAATCTCAATGTCAGCAAGGTGAAGTGACTTGTTATCAGATGAAAATATAGACCTAATGTTTCTATCCCATCCAGCCTATATCATAGAATCTGTATTGCGAGAAGATTTCAAATTACAAAGCAAAATGGATTTTTAAAATACATTGAATTCTGTTTTAGGTATCAGAGATGTAAAAGTGCCAATGTAATTGGAATAAAATGATCAGCATTACCACTTAGTACTGACATACACTTTCAATCAGAAGGAAAAATCAGACATGTACTTGGCCTGTGCAGTTGATAGTGGCTTTTGACATCTAAAATAATAAAAATAATTCATGTGTTCTATTTCCTGTGCCCAGAGATCGTGAACACCCACCTTAATGGTTGGGTGAACAAGGTGGTCTGTCACCCAATGTAAAATCTTAGCATAGATAAGAAAAGCTGGATTTTTAGCTGAACTTTGCTACTAAGTAGCAAGTTGGAGATGTTAGCCATTTAAACACTTACCTTTAATTTTCTTTAACATGGATAGATGGACCTGTGAGGTCAGCTGTAAAAAAATCACAGGTACAAAATTATATCTAAAGTGTAACTACCACCGTTAGCTGAGCTGTTATTTAAAAAAAAGCTCTTTAGCAGAGAGCTAGGGTAAAGGGCTGAATTTTGTTACAAAAGACATCTGTCAAATTTGGCAATTTTGCCTGCTAGAAATACATATAAGCTACCAAGAAGACAAGGATATGTTCCTTGTGGCAGTCTTCAGTATCAACATATGATGAACCCTGATAAACGATAATGGGGGAAATGAGTAATGTTGATTGATTTCCAACTTTACCAAGAACAAAAACATCTGATTGTTATTCTGTTTGCTAGCCTTTAGTAAAAGATACAATGACACGTTGGTTATTCTTCACATCATAAAGCTTAGTCTCAGCACTGACAGGTGAAGGAGGAAGAGTTTCATTAACAAACATGTGAAGGGAAAAGTGTGTGCCTGACTTCTTAGAGGGAAAGCAGCACATGGTACAAGGAGCCTCAAATAGTCTTAAAAATATCTCATTGAGAAATTGCAAGCAATTAGTTTTTTGGTTTTTGATGTTTCTTTTTCTGTATTTAGGACAGGAACTACAGGGTCTGCAGGTTCTCACGATGTAGATAGGACTCCTAGTGATTCTCCTGTTTTCAGCTTCCCAAAACCAGGGATTACAGGCTTACACCACCATGCCCAGTCTCCATGGCCATCCCTGGGCGCATGGCCGGCATAGCATGCTGGGAATCAAACCACCTGCTGCACTCTGCCTAAACAAGCACTTTAGTCCATTGAGCTATCAGGCTGGCCACTAAGATATATTTCTAAAGAACTTTTAGTGTGCATGTCAAAAGCAGTCTGACTTTTTTTTCTACCTAGGGTCACTTTTTCAAAGATGCCAATACGTTCCACACAGTCTGGGATTCAGAACCACATCTCTGTCTCTCTTGGCCTTTCCAACAATCCTATCATGCAGTCTAGTTGACTGTAGCTCCTAATCATATCTTAAATGTGGACTTTCTTTTGTGTACAAGGCCTGAGGGAAGATCTTCAATGTTTACAAAAGCCTCCAGCTTCTTCCACCCTTTATTAATCCGTGTAGATTTTTTTTGAATGATTTGTAATGGAATTGATTTTTCTAGCATAATTTGATCAGGTCAATTCCCTGCTTCTAGCTATAAAGTGCTTTTCCTCACCTGAGGGAAAGATACAAATAATTGCTTGACATATAAGGCTTTGCTCCATGTGGCTAACTGCTGCTTCTGTAGCAGTACCACCACTTGTTGGCTTGTATCCATCCTCCAATGATCAATGAAAAGCAGGACCCCTAGTAATACCTAGGGTAAAATTTAGCAGGCTCTTCCCTAATGTACTTATTTGTAAATCCAAACTCAAATTTATGCTTAGCATGTAATGTGTAATTTTCAATATTAAAATATACATACTGTGGTTTTTTAATTTTACTTTTTAAAATTTCTGTTTTTTTCTCTGGAGGAGGCTGGGTATCATTGCCATTACTCTGTGGAGAGGACTGTTGGTATTGGTGAAGTTGAAGTTAGGACTTTGCTGCCTTCAATCAAGTTGAAAGTATAAAAAAAGGCAGAACAACAAGACCTTTAACTTAGAGAAACAGAACCAGACTCCAAGGAAGCACCACCAGCACCAGCAGCAGCAGCCGCCACCAATACCTGCAAATGGACAACAGGCCAGTAGCCAAAATGAAGAATTTTAGGAAACCAGGAGAGAAGACTCACCCAATGTAGCCACCTCTTTGTGGGCAGTCTTCTCCCTGATATTACTGAGGAGGAAATGTGGAAACTATTTGAGAAACATAGGAAAGCAAAAGTTTTCACTCATAAGATAAAGGCTTTGGCTTTATCCACTTGGAAACCTGAACCCTTGAAGAGATTGCCAAGTAGAGCTAGCTAATATGCCTGTCTGTGGAAAACTGTGCATGCACTCTGCCTGCCATAGTGCATCCCTTACAGTCTGAAACCTTCCTCAGAACTTGTCCACCAAACTAGTGAAAGAAGCCTTTTCTGTATTTGGCCAAGTGGAAAGGGCTGTAGTCATGTAGAAGATTGAGGAAGATGCTCAGGAAAAGGCACTGTTGAGTTCTCAGGGAAACCAGCTGCACGGAAAGCTCTA
Source organism: Ctenomys sociabilis (assembly GCA_004027165.1). Lineage (NCBI taxonomy): Eukaryota > Metazoa > Chordata > Mammalia > Rodentia > Ctenomyidae > Ctenomys > Ctenomys sociabilis. The sequence goes on from PVKA01005264.1 coordinate 50,692, forward strand.
GACAGATGTAGAGAAGGATGTTTCCTTCTAAGCACATTTCCTCAGCTTGTGACTGGGGAGCCTATGGGTCAGTTAGATGATGAATAAGGACTTCCAGAAAAGCTTGTTATAAAGAACCAGCAATTTCACAAGGAGCGAAAGCAGCCACATCTATTTGCACAGCCTGGATCCTTTGAATGTGAATATGCCATGTGCTGTAAGGGACCTATTAAGATGGAGAAGCAGCAGTAGAATCAAGAGGACAGCAACATCAAGGAAGCCCATGAGAAGTTGGAGATGGAGATGGAGGCTGTTCATCATGAGCACCAGGTTGTGCTGACAAAGCAGGATTTGATGAGACTCCAAGAAGAACTTCGGAGAGTGGAAGAGCTGCACAACCAAGAGGTCGGAAAATGAAAGCAACTGGAGCTCAGACAGGAGGAGGAGTGTAGGTGCTGTGAAGAAGAAATGCAGTGGCAACAAGATGATGTGGTGGCATCACAAAGAATTCAAGGGAACCTTCCCTGATGTATGAGAACAAGAGATAAAGACGGGCCACATTGCTATAGGAGCTACTATGGGCATAAACAATGGAGGTGCCATGCCCCTGCTCTGGGGCCAGCTGGTACCCCAGCTCCTCCAGGATCTGCCACTATGATGTCCGATGGAACTTTGGGGTTGACGTCACCAACAAGTGAAAGCTTGGGTCAGGCTGCAACGATGGAAGGAACTGGGGCAACTGGTGGAACTCCTCCTGCTTTCAACCATGCAACTCCTGGATCTGAATTTGCTCTAAACAAATGTCACTGATACTAATAAAGTTGCAATGTCCAATTTCCTGAAACCCTTAAAAGAAGAAACTCTTTTGAACTAGCCCAGAATTCTACCTTTAAAAAGTGTTAGGGATTCCTCCCAATAGTCAGGTCTTCTCTGCCTGTACTTCTCTAAGGGAGTATGCTGGGGGCAGAGGATAAGGGATGGGTGATAGTTAACAAATTCTGTGTGGTTTGTTTAATTGGCTCTGTGTGACGCATTCCTAAAATTTCAAATATAAAGAATTGTTGAAGGGTGGGGTGAACCATGACAGAATGATTCCTTAGACTTCCACTGATCTTAAACATTCTGGGGTTTTTGTCCATCGTGTTTTATTTGCTTTCTACATCCCTCATACCCAGAGAAACTGTCACATATATCAAATGTCTCCCAGTTATCTGAGCCCTACTGCTCCATTTGCTCCTAGGTGAGAATTCAGGCAAATGTCTACAGAGGCCACAGACAGCATATGTATGGTTCTGCTGTATCCCATATATTGCCTTTTCATGTACAGAAAACATTTCCTTTTAGAAATTTTCATTTTAGTATATCTTTTAAAAAATCTTGTGTTATCTTGCCTCCATCTTTCCCTTGGGTAAGGACATTCCAAAAATGACATTTCTGTGTTTATGATGTTGCTGTTCACAGCTTTTTTTTGATAGGCCTAGTACAATCTTGGGAATAGGGTTGCTGTATGCTGAAGGTCTGACAGTAACTCTTATCCTTGCTTAACTTAGGTAGTTATGCTCTGTATTTTTTATTGGTGTACCATGTTTGATTTATCCTTGATACCTTAAGCTTGGAATTTTTCTAAAAAATGGAGTAGTAATACAGCATCAACTTATTGAAGTACATTTTCAGCCTTTAAAAATAAATAAATAAATGAAATTTCTGTATTTTTTAAAATACACATAGATGTATATGGTATACATATTATACTATATTATTACATTTATATAGTATATATACATTATACATTTATATTATTCTTTTACATATATGAATACATATGTGCATACAGTAGATATATTTTATAATTTATTTACATGTTTCATTATAATTGGTTTTACTATATTTTTAGATATAAACACCATTTTGTTCTTTGTTTAATATGATGAAATCAATAATCATCTTTTTAATAAAACTTGAGTCCATTCCTCACTGTATGCCAGAAACTGAAATTAGATTATAGCAAAAGACTGTTGCTTTACAAAATCAGAATTTTTCTAGGATGCTTCAGAAAACTTGTTCAGGGCCAGATAGATGGCTCACTGGACTAAAGTGCCTGCTTGGGCAGAGTGCAGCAGCCCAGGTTCCATCCCTGCCATGCTGTGCCAGCCCTTCCCCTTGTGCATGCTGAGACTATGATTGAGACCCATGGGGGCATGAGCCTATATTCCCGGCTCTTTGGGAAGCTACAAACAGAATTACTATGAATCTGATCTGTGTAGTGAGACCCTGGAGACCCTGTACTAAATACATTTTTAAAAAGTTAAAAGAAAACTTTGTTCAGAGGGAAACTTAATATCCTAAAATCTAAGAACATTAAAATACTTAATTCAAATCCAGAATTCTAGTTTTCTAAAAATGTATTTGGTTGTTATAAGGTCTCACTCCACAGCTCGAGCTCATAGTGATCCTCCTGCTTTCAGCCTCCCCAGTGGTGAGAACACAGGCATGCACCACTACGCTGAGACTCTGCAGTCGGCTCAGCCCTCCCTGGGGGTGGATCCAGCATAGTATGTGGTGCCTGGAATTGAACTGTGGTCCCTGCACGTGCCTAAGCTTGCCTAAGCAGGTGCTTTAGTCCATTGAGCTACCTCACTGGCCCCCAGAACACTACCTTAATAGTTGCTCATTTTCAAGTTCCTTTTAAAATGAGTGTAGTGTCCACTTTTGTAGTGAAGGGTATATTTTTACTCTGTCTTGGCTCATAACTAGAACTTTAGCTCTCTGGCTAAAGCAATGGAGCTTTATGTTTAAAAAAAGGGGGGGGAATGTTAAATTCAAAGAGTTCGAGGAAAAAATAATTTGTGCAAAAAAAAAAAAAAAATGGACTGGTTGCTCATGTCCTTTCTGAAGGCTGTCACTCCCATGAGCTATGGATGATGGTCCAGTGGGAGGGAAATGCTCCTCTTTATTCTAATTTTTTCAAGACAAACTGTAAATCTCTCATTTTTGCTTGAAACTTCCTAATTTGAAAATAAGATGACTACTTCTTCTTCAAATTCAACGTGCAATAAAATTTATTCCCTGTTCCACAGTTTCTCTCAGGTAAAATAAGGGCCCAAACCAGGGATGCCAATATAAGGGATAGAGGAATGTGGCACAGTCTCTATGCCCCTCCCAATAAAATATCAAATTTATCTCATCAAATCAAACAACTTTCTTACTTTGCAACTTAAAGTGACCTTAAACTAAAGGTCTTAGTTTTCCTTTTATCTCAGAAAATTCTCTTCCATTTCAGTTTGAGACATTATTGTACAAATATAGAATGCTTGCAGAAAGAACAAAAATTAGCAAAGGCAGTGAAATTATACAGCCAAGTATGAAAGTCTTACACTAGTTGTATGGACATGACCTTCCACCACAGCATCTCACATTCTCTCCCTCTCCCTCTCCCTCTTCTCCCTTTTACTCTTCCTCTCCCTCTCCCTCAACCTCTCCCTCTCCAACTGTCCCTCTCCTTCCCTCTCTCTATTCCTCCCCTCTCTCTCTCTTTCAGCCAATATGCACAAAACATTTACCCAAATCATTGGTTAAAGGTAAGCATTTCTCTTCAGAAATAGGGCCAACCTGTGGTTTCTATAAGAACTATTTAATATGAACATTCTTAAGTTCTAATCTTAATGTTTGAGCATTAAAAAAGACAATCTTCACAGTTTGTAGACACTGAAATTGTACCAAACTTATAATTTATTTCTGGTTGGGTCTGATCCTTAAGTTTAGTGGTGAAGTCACAGGAAGATTGTCAAAGTTTAGTTAAACATGGCAAATATCCTTTATCTAAAGGTTATTGAATACCATAGCAGCTTGTCATTGCCTCAAGAGACCTTTAAAACCAGTGGACAGTTTTGTCAGGTAGGGATGAGCTATTGACTGACCAGGACAAGGACAAAGACTGTCTAGTTACTCTCCTGTAATGACTCCCTCTGCTGATTTGGATTGACTACCAGTGAAGCCCCCAGTGCTTCTGTGACTTACCTTACTTTTGAGCAGCACAATACTCCCACTTCTAGGGTTAAGAATTAGAAAAGGAAGTTAACATTTGCATGGCTTTGTGAGTGGCCAGAGCACTCGGCAGGATTCAGCTTTGGCAGTTTAGTATCATGACATCTTACTCCAAAGTTAGCATTTCATCATAGAATCCTGACTCTTGTTTAAAATTTATTCTGTGGTGCTTATACAGTTTCCTAGTCATAGGTAAAGCTTCTGCAAATTTACAAAGATAACAGAGCAATTTTTTTAAAAATTTGCATCTTAATATAATGTGTTGACTACTTAGAAGTATGATATGTATGCATTCAGATCATAAAATACACTTTTATAAAACATAAAAAATTGATATACCCAATAATATAATGAAATGTAACTAAAATCAGCTCTGAAGAGAAAAAGAACTGGCTTAGTTCTGCTTTCAGATAGCAGGGAAGGAAATTTCAAAAGAATATGCTATAAATTAAAGCAGATGTAAAAACAATAGTGTACTGAGACTCATTGGAAATCTGAGATGTAAATACATAAAGAGTACTTAAATTCCAAAGAGGGACAAACCCTGCCTAGGAAAATAAATTCATAACTACCTTTATGTCTACAGAAACAAGATAGAAAAAGTTGACCAGTTAAGGTAGAAGAGGGTTCCTATAAAAGAAAAGAAAAAAAAAAAAAGCTAGAGATCAACTAGTGTGATACAGTACTTAGGAGTGCTGACACAGAGTAGGTCTTTATCTGTGCATGAAAGTGATTTGAGCTTTAAGTTATTGGACAGCAATTAAATGGCAAAGGCTGGGGAATGACAGTATACCTGAATTAATCCAAAAGTGGGGCTTCAAATCTCCTTTGGAGATTTTTACTGGTTAGCGTCCTTGTCCCTGGAACAGACTACCTAGCCCCAACAACTTAAAGGAAGAGGGCTTCGCTTATAATTTGGCTTATAGCTTCAGAATTCTAGGGTTTGTCCAGCCCAGTTCTCCACATATTTCCCAATTCCTTCTAGAAACCACTTCCAAATGTTACAGAACCTCACTGACAAGTACAGTCAGAGAAAATCCCTACTTCTTGGGCACAAATTTTATCCACTGATCAGTTTCCAACTGCTGAGACAATACACCCAACACTTGCAACTTAAAGTAGGAAAAGTTTAATTTGGTTCATGGTTTCAAATTTTTGAGTTTATGGTCATCTGCTCCAAGTCAAGGTGGAAGGGCATGATCAGTAAAGCTTCTTATTTCATGGTACCTGGGAAGCAGATCATAGGTAACAACGCCAATGAAATACACACCTTCCAATTGGGTGCATTCCAGCAACCAATATCTATGTGGGGCCCATTTTCTAGTGGAGTTTGGGCTATAAACATCAGTGGATCAATTCACATAAGAGTCAATGCCCATGGTCTAACCATGTTACCATGAATCTTAAGCCAGCAAAATGCACAATGAATGGAAAGAACAGAGGTATTTCAGCCCTCTAGTTAAACTGACTGCAGGTCAATAATGTAGAACAAGGGCTGGGGAGATAGCTCAGTGGAACAAGCAACTGCCTGGCAAACACAGGGTCCTGAGTTCAGTCACTGGGCCAGAAAAAATATACAGAATGACACCTAACTGCAAACTGTGAAGGGCAGGGCTTGAGTGTAATCGCACTCCTTAAACAACCCACAAACATGTAACTAGGCTTCTCAGGTGACTTTGCATCATGACGTCCATATCCTTGCTGAAGGAAATCTTTAAAACGTTTGCAACATTGGCCAGCTGGCCTGAATTAATGGACAAGTCTGCCACCTACTTAAACATGTTAGCCTATTAGTTTTTAACACCGGATGACTGATGAAAGGGATTGATCCTTTTTAATAATACTATTAAATTGAGTCATAGATAGCTCTTTTATCCATGTACATACACACCAGATGAAATGTAAAAAGCAATTCTCAACAAAGCAAAAATTATGACTCATGATTAAAAGAGAATATGTAACAAAAAGAAAAATCGCAACTACTCAATATTGAAATTATCATATGGAATTTGTATAATAACAATGACAGCTCTTAATCACCTTGTCACAAAGGGTAACAATAAAAAGGAAGTATCACAAAAGAAATGTAAGCTATTAAAAGTAAAAAAAATGCTATAAATGAGAAATAATGTGTAAAATTAAAAAAGCTCTAATGTACTTCAAGTATACTGAACATAGCAAAAGAAAACATTAGGGAACATAAAGAAAGTTCCATTGAAATTAGCCAGCTGACACAAAGGAGAGGACAAAGGAAAGGCACAATTAAAGCATCTGATGTCACTGGAGCCCCATCAAGTGATCCCAAGTTTACATATTTGGTGTATCAGAAAGAGAAAAGGGGCCAGCAAGATAGCTCAGTGGACTAAGCACTTGCTTGGACAAGCGCAGAGACCAGACTTTGATTCTTGGCAACACAAACCGTGTTGGCCCTGTACCCAGGCATGCTGAGCTGGCCACTGGCATGGTGTTGCACACCTATAATCCCAGCACTGGGGAACTTGAGAAGAGGAGGATAACTATGAGTCTGAGCTGCATAGTGAGACCCTGTACCAAATGCATAAATAAACAGAAAAAGAAAAGAAAAACAGAGCAACAGTAGTACATAAGGAGATGATAGCTAACAATTTCTAAATTTGTTGAAAGAAATAAATTCATAAGTTAATATGAGAAAACCAAGCAGGACCACTATAATAAAAAGACATCCTGGCATATTAGAGTCAAACCACAGAAAAGGAAAGACCAAGAGAAATTTTTAGAAAGGCAGAGAGGTAAAAGGATCCCTTATCTACAGGGAATAAAGATATGACTAATTCTGGTTCCTTCTCAGACATACCAGAGAATAGAAAAAACATGGTATCTCTGAAGTACAGAAAAACGTTTCTAATATAACAATACATGTTAAACAATCTTTTAAAAATGAAATCATATTCCAAAGACAACAGCAGATACATTTACCTACAGAGGACCTGTGAAAGGGGAAGCTAAAGGAAGACTTGAAGGTCAACAGAAGTAATCGCAGTTGGAAGTCTGAGATTTTAGGAAGTTACAAAAGAAGCCAGTAATTATATGGTAAATAAAAAAAACAGCCCATGGGAGGCTCCCTGTTTTAAAACCTGTTTCTTACTCTATTTGTATGTCCATTTATATGTCTACCTATCTGTAATTACTCGAGTATATCTGTATATAAAGTCATGGATAGTTTATGTCTCTGTTATCAAATTTCTTTAGGGTCTTTGAGCCTTCAAAGCAAAAATAGAAACATAATATTGTTTTACAAATAGAAATGAATGATACTAGAGTAAGAAGGGGGTGAATGGCTAGCAAATTTGGTTTTATTGAAGAGATAAAATGGAAGAAAAATATTTCACCAATAAAAGTAAGAGGAAGGTGTACCACAAATACAAATAGCAGATAACAAAAATATAGAACATGTATTAAAGTGCTAGACAAACTTTTTTTCTTTTTTATTCATATTAATGAGAAAAAAAGATGAAATAGTTTCAAAATAGGTTAGTAGGACAGCTGCAATAATTAATACATTGCATATTGTTGTCTTCATAGTACTTATTCAGACAAGATGTAGACATGATATCTTGTCTAAACAATGTTAGCACAAACCTTTCTTCTCAATTAACTAAGAGAAAGTAGCTATATATCTATACTGTCTCATGCATACATACATATATATTTTCTCAACAAAATGGTGTTTTATTTATAGTTTTGCAAAGTTAGTAACAAGTGCCACAAGGTTTCCTAGTGACTCATAGCTGACTTTTACCAGACAGGATGTTTAATCTCAGGACCGAGGTAACTTGTTTGCTTTAGGCACTGAGGTCTACTCCTGCCCCCACACACTTGATCGATTTCCTAGCTTCCCTGGCTCCCAACATATCCACCTGTTTTTTGTTTGGTTGGGTTTTTTTTTTTGTCAGAAATATGTATTCCATTACAAATACAGCTCCTCTAAAGTACTAGACAAACTTCACTGTGTCAAATTCATGAAATATTGAGACAATACTAGCTCAAATGAACAGGCAGATACTGGAGAATATAATGGAAACAACAGCCAACTCTATGCCATTTACATATATACTTCCTTAAGATGAAAAGTGGCAGACTGAAACTTACAGGGCAGAAAATATGTAAAATGCTTATACTAATCTTATCAATTCACCAAAGCAAAAACATAGTGGAAAACATAAGGGAGTAAAACTATAATGATAAAAAGATATTCATCAAGCAGATATAGAAACTAATTCTTTGTGTACCTGGAATCATTTTTTAATTACAAAATAAAACTGAGAAAGACAAGCAAGCCTATAACTTGTTTAAAATTTTTCAACATTACCTTTTCTGTAATTGATAAAAGAAGTAGACTCCCCAAAATACAAGTAAAAATGAATTTGAAAAGGACTTTCTACTAGTTTGATCTACGTGGGAATCACTGATGACAAATCAAATCAGAGCAACCATTTTTAGTGGATTCATAACCATAATAAAGCCAGACTTAAAGAATATCACTATTCTTCAAAGTGTTATGATAACATGGTGAATATTCATAGGTGATAAAAAGATCAAATTTGAAATCAATAGATACCTTGAAAGTTCCCAAGTAAAATCACTTGTAAATAATTAATAGATCAAAAAGTCACACCAAAAATTAAAGTATCATTTGAAGTACAACATATCAAAATTTATAAGTTGGGAGGCTGTAGCGGGAGGATCACTACAAGTCTGATCTATGCAGGGAGACCCTATAGATCCTACTCTAAATTCAAAATTTATACAAAGAAGGTATAATAAAACCTACAATAAATGTTCACCTTTCATTGTACACATTGCAAAAGGAAAAGGGTATAAATTCATGAATTCAGTTGTATGATTTACAAAATTTTATCACTCCAACCACCTGACTGATTTGGACAATTTTCTCCTATTGTGCAGGTCAGTCGTCTCTGCACTTTGCTTTTTTCTTTGTTGTTCAGAAACTTCTATATGTGATATAACCCCACTTGTCTATTTGGCCTTTATGGCTAGTGCATTTGAGGTCAGATGCGAAAGTCACTGCTACATCTAAAACCCATGAGTCTTTTCCCTATGCTTTCTTTTTTATTTTTAAAGAAGCAAAGAATAACACTCTAAAGTTATAAATAAATGAATGTAAACCATTGTAATAAAATATACCACTGAGAGAAAACAAACAAAATAAAAATTGTACTTGAACACATTACTAACAGGGAAAAAGTAATATGATTGGTCAATGTAAGAGCGTAAGCAAACATTAAGTACAAGTAATGTAAAGAGGCATCTCACACTGACTTCTATACATACTAAAGATGGAATACACACATAAGTCAACAAATAGCAAATACTGGTGGGGATGTGAAGAAAAAGGAAACCTTCTCAAAAAAGGAAATCAGTGTAGACATTCTTCAATAAACTAGAAATACAGGTCCCATTCAACAGAACTAGTTCCCTCCCGGGTATTTTTCCAGAAGAACTAACACAATACCACAGCATTATTTATATGAATCCATGTATGTCATAGCTAAATCTGGGAAATGATCCAAATATTCATCAACTGAGGAATGGCTAAAAATGATGTATTTTTTATACAATGGAGCATTTACCTGCTGTAATAAAAAACATAAACTTGAAATTTTTCTAGGTAAATGTATACAACTAGAGACCATATGATACATAAAATAAACCTGCAACTAAATGTGTAAACATCAAATTATCTGTTTAGTGTAAGAGTCACAAAGAGTAAAAGTCTGAAAGGTACAATAAATACTGTGAAGGAAAAGAAACTAAAAGGGAAGGAACAACTTAGATGACCAAAAGGAGAAAAATAAAGAAAGGGAAAAAGAAATGAGATGTATATTCACAAAATAGCTTGGGTAAATTGTACTGCTGATTTCACTGAATCTACTGAAAGAAATAGTTAAAACTTCAATTTTGTTTCTCTCTCATTCAAATTTTTAAATTTTTGAAAGTTTTGCATACTCATAACTGGAAACCTGAACCCATTTGAAGATAACACTATGCAATACAAAAATGAATTCCTACGATGTTTTTAGGGAAATCCTGTATTTTTTTTTCTTTTTTGAAGGAGAAAATACAAGCTTAAAATGTTTTGCACTGTTTTAAGGTAAAGACTAAGAATAATGATCCATTTTAACAAAGGCTTTCTGAGAGTGTGGTAAAGGAAAAGCTTTTATATTGCCCAACTTAATTATACCTCTGAAGTGGACAGCAAGTTCTTCAGTGGTATGGGGTTAGTGGATCTCGGTGAGATCATAATCTATCTTATCAGATTCAGCATTCACAGAAAATACCAATCAAGGCTTTACCTATTGATCAATGTTTTTTTTCCTTTGGCAGAACCAGGAATTGAACTCTGGCCCTTGTGCTTTCCAGAGAAGTGCTTATTGTACTGAGCCATCTCCTTAATCCCTATCAATTTTAAAGATAACAAAAAATGCACAGCTAAGAATGTTTACTATTTACTATATAGAAATATTTTTACTTTCTCTTTCATACATTTAAACCCCCTAAAAGTCTTCAGAGTCATTTCAATTTAAAGTACACTTACATTAGGATTTCCTAGAATAAATCAGGTAAAAAAAACTTGACATGTAATAAAAAGCAGCCTTCTCTATATCTCCTTTTCTCCTCTGTTTAATTTTTGGCCCCATTTGGTGGGCTCTTAGCTATTCTTTTGTTTATAGCAGCACCATATTACAATCATCATACTATGCAAATGGACTTCTCCTGCACCCAATGGGGCATGATTCTATCTGGATCTACAAGGTGGATATCAAGGAAATATCAGTAGCTCGGTCACAATAGTGACCCCTGGCCAATAGTAAGCATCATGGACATCATCTATGTCCACAACCTACTAGAACTTTGTGCGATATCCTATTTCCAAACTGACAGAAGTGCTGTTCGTTTATTTGCCATTACACTACTTACCTTGTTTTATTCTTAGTAATTCTTTACTCTCATGAAAGCTTTTTCTTAGTTCAATTGTTTTCAAACATTTAAATCATAATTAATAGATTTTTAGTTTTCTGAATATTGCTTAATCTTAATTTTTGAAATAAGAATTGTACTGTATCTTTGACTTACAATCTATGTAAAAGTCATGGTATGATATTTTCTATTATTAGAAACTTTAGAAAGTATATTTCTATTTTTCCATTGATTTTATACTTCTTCCTTCTCTTTTATACGCACACACAAACACACACACACAAGCATATATATATATATATATATATATATATATATATATATATATATATATATATGAAATATATATGAAAAAATATGTGTATAACCTGACATAAGATTGATAATATTAAAGAAATAGACTGGCACAGTGGATTAGGAAAGAAAACAGAACAATATGTTGTAAACAAGAAACACACTTAATTCAAAAAAAATTCATAGGTTCAAAGTCAAAGGATGGAAAACAACACTACAAACCCCAGCACCTCAGAAAAAAAGCAGGAGTAGAAATTCTGTTTTAAGACAGTCTTAACTTCAAACCAAGAATGATAAAATGACACAAAGAAGGCCACTATATATTGGTTAGGGGAAAAATTCAGGAGCAAGAGGTAACACTCATAAATATCTATGCACCAAATACAGGAGAACCCAACTATGTAAGACAAATCTTAATGGACATGAAAAACCTAATATCTAAGACCACAGTCTTAAGAGGAGACCTTAACAGGCCCTTATCTCAAAAAGATAGGTCAACCAGACAAAAATAAGCAAAGGAGTAGCAGAACTGAACCAGAGCTTAAAACAAATGGACCTGGTAGACATATACAGAGTATTCAACTGAACCACAGCAAAACAAACATTTTTTTCAGCTGCACATGGGTCATTTTCTAAAATAGACCACATACTAGTCCATAGATCATGCTAAAGTACATGCAAGAAAACAGAAATTATCCCATGCATATTATCTGACCACAGTGCAATGAAACTGGAACTAGACAAAAGAAACCAAAAAACTAAAAAAATGCTAAATTTATTGAAATTAAACAACACCCTATTCAACAACCAATGGGTCACAGAAGAAATTAAGCAAGAAATTCAACAATATCTACAATTCAATGAAAATTCAACCACAACTTACCAAAATTTATGGGATGCGATGAAAGCAATTCTTAGAGGGAAAATCATAGCTATAAACTCACACATTAGGAAAATAGAATGGGAACAAATAAACACCCTAATGTTGCACCTCTGACATCTACAAAAAGAAAAGCAAACCAAACCCAGACAGCAAAGATGGGAAGAAATCGTAACGATTAGAGCACAAACTAATTCAATTGAGATGAAGAAAACAGTTCAAAGGATTCACAAATAAAAAAGCTGGATCTTTGAAAGACTAAATAAAGTTGATAAGCCCCAAACTAACCTCATCAGAGAGAGAAAAGAAAAAATTCAAATAAAGCAATAAGGAATGAAAAGGGTGAAATCACCACAGACCCGGTGAAAATCCAGAAGATTACCAATAGCTACTTCATCTTTACGCTCACAGAATAGAAGACACAGAAGAAATGGACAGATTCCTCAAAAGGTACAAATTACCAAAACTAAACCAACAAGATGTAACAACTCTCAGTAAGCCAATAACAGCAAATGAAATATGAAACATAATAAAATGCCTACCAACAAAGAAAAGTCCAGGTCCTGATGGATTCACAGTTGAATTCTACAAGAAATTTATAGAAGATGTAATCCCTACACTCCTCAAACTCTTCAGTGAAATTGAAAAGAAAGCAGTCCTCCGAACAGAATTTCTGTAGGCAAGTATTATGCTGATTCCAAAACCAAGGAAAGACACAACCAAAAAAGAGAACTACAGGCCAATCTCCCTCATGAACATAGATAAAAATCTTCAATAAAATCCTAGCAAACAGAATATAGCAAATCATCAAGAAGATTATATACCATGACCAGGTAGGATTCATCCCAGGGATGCAAGAATGGTTCAGTAAATCTAAAAACCACATGATCATTCCAAATGATGCAGAAAAAGCTTTTGACAAAGTCTAAAACTCATTCACATTCAAAGTCCTACAGAAAATTGGAATACATGGACTCTACCTCAATTTGATAAAAGCAATCTTTGACAACCCAACAGCTAGTATAATTCTAAATGGGGAAAAACTAAAGTCTTTTACTCTTAAATCAGGTACAAGACAAAGATGCCCTCTATCACTTCTCCTATTTGATAGAGTTTTGGAATCATTAGCAACAGCCATTAGAAAAGAGAGAAATAAAAGGAATAAGAGTAGGGAAAGAAGAAGTTAAATTATCACTATTTGCAGATGACTTAATACTTTACTTGGAAATTCCATCAAGAAGCTACTATAATTGATGTAGAAATTCACTAGCATAGCAGGACCAAAGTGAATACACAAATGTCAATAGCATTCCTCTACACTGATAACAAACACAGTGAGAGGGAAACAATAGAAGCAATACCTTTCACAATAACACCGTCTATTGTCACTTAACCAAGGAAGTCAAAGATCTTTTCACAGAAAAATACAACCCTGTAAGGGATTATAGAGGATTTCAGAAAATGGAAAGATATTCCATGCTCCTGGATAGGAAGACCCAACACTGTTAAGATGGCCATACTCCCAAAATTGTGGTACAGATTTAATGCAATTCCTATCAAACTGCCAACAACATACCTCCCAGACCTAGAGAAATCATTCATAAAATTTATTTGGAACCACAAAAGACATAGAAAAGCAAAGGCAATCCTGGCCAACAAAGACAAGGCAGGAGGTACCACAATTCCTGACTTGAAATTATACTACAAAGCCACTGTGATAAAATCATCATGGTATAGGCAGGGAAATAAACCTGAGGATCAATGGAATGGATTAGAAGCTGCAGAGGCCTTTGCAAACCATCTGATCTTTGACAAAGGGGCCAAACAAGGTTACTGGAAGGAGGAACTCTTGAAGACATAGGGATAGGTAAAGAGGTCATGAACAAACATATATTCACACTGGAAACACTTGAAAGAATCAACAACTGGGATCAACTCTTCTTGAGGATTTTCTGCAAGTCAAAAGAAACTGTCCACAAAGTGAAAAGACAACCCAAAAATTTCGAAACAATCTTAACTAATAAGCAGACAAAGGTCTTCTCACTAGAATATATAAAGAACTAAGATATATTTGGGCCCTCAAATTTAAAGACCCAATCCAGAAATGGGCATCTGAGATGAATACAGACTTCTCAGTGGATAAAATTAAAGAAGAGAATAAATATATGCAAAAAATATTCCCCATCAGTAGCCATATGTGAAATGCAAGTTAAAACCACACTGAGATAACAATTCACTCCAGAAAGAATGGCTATCATAAAGAAATCAACCAAAAACAAATGTTGGAGAGGATGTGGGCAAAAGGGAATACTTCTCCGCTGCTGGTGGAAATGTAGACTGGTGCAACCATTGTGAAGACCAGTGTGGAGACTCCTCAAAAAAGTAGGACTGGAAATCCCATTCAAGCTGACTATACCCCTGCTGGGAATTTTCCCAGAAAACTGAAAACATCATATTGTAGTGATATTTGTGTACCTATGTTTATAGCAGCACAATTTTTGATAGCAAGATCTTGGAAACAACCAAGATGCCCGTCACATGAGGAATGGTTGAAAAAGATGTGGTATTTCTATATAATTTAATATTACTCATCTATAAAGAATGATAAACTGAAGTATTGATATTGAAGTGGATACCACTTGAACATATACTCATAAGTGAAATAAACCAGACATGGTTTATTTCAGACATGTGAAAATATTGTATAGTCTCCATAGTATAAGTCAAAAATAGAAATACACATAGAAATGTATAACAACAAGTAAAAAGAATTTAGTCAGATAGTTAGGTCAAACTGAACTGCATATGCTGCAGGGTACTAATCAGCTTCTCATCTGGATGGTTAACAAGCTAAGCTCACAGATGAAAAATTGAAGCAATAGAAGGGCCACAAGGTCAGCCAACATTTTGGCCCTAGCCTTTCAAGGTCAGTGAAGACTCAGGACACAGGAGAACCTGTTCTGTAACATCATGGAACTCAGTTGGGCCCCAAATTTTCTGATCAAGGAGATTATGGAGCCACAGAGGAATGCGATCAATGATCTATAGTGTGCCTGGGGAGAGTCACATGGAGAGAAAACTTTCTCTCAGGCTTTCGCATAGAGCAAACTGGTCAAGCAACGGCCATGACTCATCCACATGGTTGACACAGACAAAGGATCTACAGAGTGAGGTACAGGATTACAAAATAAACCTTGAGGGGACTTGACTGACATCATCAGATACAAAAGTCACAGTTTTTGTTATATAGGTCTTGCTTTATCTCGGTCTTAACCATCCAGCAGAAAAGTATAAAAATGAGGTGTATATAAAAAAGGCCATAATAATAAGTTGAGCTGTAAATGGCTATAGCCAACAACTTCTTCAGATAACTCACTATTATTATGGACAGCTATACTGAGTTTGATTGTGTCACCGAGTTCAGGCATCTATAATGGTTGAATGACAGTGGAGTGCCCATTTTGATGGGTCTAAGCAAAAAAAACGGGGATACAAAGGAAGAACCATGCTCAATTTTATAAACAGAACAGTTAGTACTTCTGCATAATTCTATGAGAAGCAAGTTTTGCACTAATAGTGATTGGACAGGATACTATCTCAGCTTCTTGTACTATGGACAACCACTAGGAAGATAACAAGGTGGAAGTATTAATTATTGAAACTGTGCTATAATTCACCTTTAAAAAAATAAGTATACAGCTACATTCTCTTAATTCATTGATTAGAGACATCTGCTCTAATAGTGTTTGTAAGTTGAATATCATGTATGCATCTTTTTTTTTTTTTTTTGTCTTTTTGAGACAGGGTCTCGCTATGCAGTTCAGGCTGGCTTTAAGCTCACTTTGTAGCTCAGGCTGGTCTCGAACTCACAACAATCCTCCTGCCTCAGCCTCCCGAGTGCTGGGATTACAGGCATGCGCCACCACGCCCGGCCTCATGTATGCATCTTGTATGACAACAAACCACCAGCAGTGGAGAAGTATTCCCTTTTGCCATGTATTAATAATGGAGTCTGTCCTGTTAATTTGATTTGAAACTGTCTCATTGCTATTTGTTCTTCAGTAAAAAAAGAAAAGATTGATACTATTCCATAGAAATCTATAATGACCTTTTATTTTTTAATTTTTTTGAAGGACCAGGAATCAAACTGGGCTTTCCAGGCAGGCACTTATACCCATGAACTTTTAAATGGGTTCATCTAATATAATTTACATAGTGCTGTACAACCATCATTTTGAGAACTCTTTATTCTTTATCCAGGACCATACAGCAACTTCTCTTGACTTCTGAATTCTGTTCTTTGTTATTTCCTATATGCTATGTCTGGAGGTATTAGAATAATTTGAATTTGTGTAACTGGAAAATATTTTACTTTAGTTTTCAAAGTTATGTTTGCTAAGTATAAAATTCAAAGAGGATAGAATTTTTTCTTTCAGTCCTTTAATTAGACTAGTTTCTTACACTTTTGGGTTTATTTTTTACTTTTAATGTGGAATAAAATGTGATTTAATTTTGTTCTTCCATAGTCAGTATTTTTATGTATATGCTTTAATGGGTTTTTCTTTACAATAGGTTTTGGACAATTTCATTTTTGTGTATCTTCGAATGATTTTATTCGAATTTCTTGAGCAAAATGTTCATTTTTTTTGGAAATGTGGTGTTACAAGTTCAACTAATTTCAGAAATTTTACATCTTTAAATATTTATTGCTCATTCCTTTCTACTTTGAAAATTCTAATTATATAAATATAAGTTTCTTGATTTTGACACAGAGTGAATCATTATGACTGATCTGTAAATTCTTTGTTCTGCATTTTTATCTTGGGCAATTTTTATTGTTATAGTCATTTAAGTTTGTAAATTTATTTACAATGTGCAATCAATTACTAATCTCATGCTGTATATTCATTTCAGAAATATTTCTCTAAAATTCATTCCATCTACAATTTATATCTTTCATGTTTCAATATTTGTGTATAATATTCATTATATGTAATTATTGATTTTCAATAAAGCTAATGAAATAAAATCAGCCTTCCCTATGATTTGTTTGCAAGTATT
Source organism: Ctenomys sociabilis (assembly GCA_004027165.1). NCBI lineage: Eukaryota > Metazoa > Chordata > Mammalia > Rodentia > Ctenomyidae > Ctenomys > Ctenomys sociabilis. The sequence goes on from PVKA01005264.1 coordinate 67,928, forward strand.
CATCTGGGAGAAAACATTTTGCTAAGTTAAATCAAGAGAATTATGATTAAATCTTACTATTTAATAAATTTTTAACGTGAAATTTTGAAAATATTTAATGCTAGCAGGCTTCAGTTACAAATGTGAGGATTATTAGAGATTGATGCCTGTTATCGATCTAAACCTTGTCTTAGGAAATAACACGTAGCACTACTCAGTGCAAGGAAGTCTATCTTGTTGCTGAGACATGCCTCTCAGGAGCTACACGGCTTCCTTTGCCATGCATGCAGCACATCCAGAGTTTGCTTTGTCTCTCTTTTCCTTTCCTATTTGTAATCATAAACTCCCTCCCTTAGTTTTTTCACCTGCCCTCTCAGAGCCATCATGAAAATCAATAGATTGTGTTCATTAGCAGATTTGTTGTATTTTTGAAAGAGCACTGGAATGTTCTGGGGAGATTAGTTTTATATAGAGGAATAGATTGAATTCAGGCAGACAGTAAGAATAGTACAAGTTTTCTATCATGGTGATCATATCTGTACTATGTCTCTGAGTATAGTCTTATGAAAGGAGATCGAGGATTTTTCTTCATAAATATATATTCTGATTGACTTAAAAATACAAGATATATAGTATCTAAGACCAGTGTGTTTGCAGTGCTTGGCAAAAAATTAGAGGACATAAGCAAAGGGCAGGGTCAGGAGGTGCTGTCCTGTGAGATGCAAAGTGGTGAAGCTACTTCTGCCTCCCGGGGACCACAAGAAAAATTTCTAGGCACCCCCCAGTCTTGCAGAGGAAGCAAAATCTCCTAGTATCCCTTCCTTGGGGTGTTTATGACAGCCAGTGTAGACAGTACCCTAGGTATGTGGCCGTATAGGATGCTCATCTGTGGCTATTATGAGATCTGCAATCTTTTGTTACATAAGAGGATGTTTAGCATGAACATACTGGGGTAGATTATTGCCTCAGCTCTGTACATAAGAATATGCTGCACAAACCCACAGATCTCTTTTACTGGCTTCAAGACAGAGAAAGCTGTATGCTACTGTCTTGCAATTTTCTTACAAAACAAAATTCAAATTTTCACATTTAAATAGGCAATTTGCATACTCTTCTTCCCATAGCACTGGATTTAGAGGTACATATAAAATATCCAGTTTCTGTTTGGGAGTGGAAATCTCTCTCTCTCTCTCTCTCTCTCTCTCTCTCTCTCTCTCTCTGTCTCTCTCCCTTCCTCTCTCTTTCTGAATCTCTCTCCCCTCACTCTTCTCCCTGCTGCTCTCTCTTCTTCTCCCTCCATCCCTTTTTGCCTCTCTCTCTCTCTCCATCCCTCTCTCCCTCCTTCCCACTCTTCTTCTCTCCCTCTTTCCCTCTTTTTCTCCCCAGCCTCTCACACTCTCCCTCCCTCTCTCCCTCACTCAGTCTCTTTTTCCCCTCCCTTTCTCCCTTCCTCCCTCTCTCTCTCATATGATGCACTGAAATGTGGGCTTTCCAATGAGAATGGTACCTTAGAAATGTGCCAGCATCACTAAAATACTATTATATTTCAACATGTCACATAGTACAGAGAATTAAAAATGCTGCGTATTTATCACCATTTATAATTTGGCTGTATTATGAAAGACTTAATGATTTGTCAGTTATCACTACTGTTTCCTTGTAACATGATATGGAATAAAGTATAGCAGAATCTCCATAAAAAATAAATAAATCAAGTAAAATTAATTTTGATGGTCTGTCGAGCTGCACACAAAAGTGAATAATATATATTCTAGAAGAGAAATCTGTCTGTATGACCTCAGGCAAATGTATGGTATAATCAAAATGCCGTTAATATTTAAATGTTACAAATTCATTAGTAAATGCACATTGCTGTTACTTGCTCTCAAAACCCTCCCTATTTCTTTGAATCACTGTCTACTGTCTGAAGCAGATCTGGAAGCCTTCTTTAAGCAGTGTCATTAATTGGGCTGCTGTGGCTGTCTTTTCATAATCTATTTAAAACATTTACTTGCCATTGTCATTTTAATTTGAGGAAGAGTCAGAATTCCACCAGTGCCAGACAAGATGGGTGGACAAGACAAGACGGATGCAGGCTCATGACACTTTTAAAGGCCCACTTTTCAGTTGGATATCAGTGAGCAGCAGTGTTCACCACTCTTTTTTTTCCTCACAGTCCTAAAGCCATTCTACAGAGAAGAGCTCCAGAACTGCTTGCGATCTGACAAGAGCGATGGGATGAGCATCAACAGAGGAAGGAGCATGTTTTGAGGAGGTTAACGGAAATGTGTCTGCTACTATAATAATTCTTTATCCAAACACACACTGCATTTTTATTAAATCATGTATCTTTTAGGTAATTATAAAATAAAAACTATAAAAATAAGTAAGTTAGGGCTGGGGAAATAGCTCAGTGGTCTAAGCACCAGCCAAGCAAACTCAAGGATCTGAGTTCAATCCCTGTTATCTCCTATTGTGTTGGCCCCAGCAGGGCGACACATACCTAATGCCAGTGCTGGGGAGGCTGAGACAAAAGGATCACTGTGAGTCAGAGCTGTGAGGTAAGTCCCTGTATCAAGAAATAATAAAAAAAAAAAAAATGGGGGCGGAGGAGACAGCTCAGTTGAATAAGTGTTTGCCTTGCAAGCACAAGGGCCTGAGTTCAATCCCCAGTTCCACAAAAAAAAGGTCATATATCTTCAAAATTAAATTTTTGTTCATCAAGAAAACACTGTTGAATAAGTTAAACAGCAATATACATAGCAGAACAAATGATTGGCAATACATGCATTTGACAATGGATCTGTAACCAGAATACTGAGATAAATCCAGTATATTAGAATAGCTATGAGAGATATAGTTGGTATAAATACCGGAGTTAAGATACAGAGTTTGAAAAAGAAAATATAAAAATTCTAATCAGTAAAAATCATGCAATCACTTGTGTCTCAGCATGATAACAAATGAACCAGAAATTTATCTTCTTGTTAATATGAGAGAAATTAAAACATATTTATATGCCTTGTATATGAATTCATATTTATTGTATCTTTATTCCTAGTATCCCTAAACAGTAAACAATCAAAATGTAAAGCAATAGATAAATTGCTACATAATCATAGAATGAAATACTACTAAGCAGTAAAATGGTACGTAACTTCTCACACACACATCATGGATGAATCTGAAAATGGTATGGCATGCCAGTAAATCCAAAACCAAAAGAGGGATTAGTACTAAATGTATGTATATAAAGATCAAGTAGCACTATCAAACCAAAATTTGATAGATCAAAGTGATCCTCTCTGGGCTGGGAAGAGAAATGGTGAAAGGCCAAACTTGGACAGATCAAAAAAGATTCAATGCTTCAGCACAGTGCTGACAATCTTCTTTCAATACTAGATTTATATTTATGCATCTTTTCAATATCTCAGGGTCTTGTGGAATCTTCTGACATTTGCACAAAGAAGGCCTTTGGCAGTGCCCTAATTTTAGTGCACTGATAGAAACTAAAATGGTTTTCCTGTACTTTGACAAAATAATGTAATTTAAGCTTATTTATCTGTATGAAATTCCAGAAGTAAATTTAAACATTTTATATGATGTTTGTGTTTTATAAGTTTTTAGTACAGTGTATCTACTTGACATTTGTCACTGTATACATTATTCTTGAAACTACAAAAGACTCATGAAATTGTTGTTTGTCTTCTTATTATTGACTGTGTAGATGTACATTCAAGAAAAATGAAACTGACAGTGTTTCTTGGTTAGAAAAAGATACAAAAGGGACTTTTTTGGATGCTGGAAATATGTGTCTTGTTTGATTCGGTCTTTTCATATGTGCCCCATGCATACACTTGGCAAAATTATCAGATTAATAATTAAATACATGTGCCTTTTACTGCATAGAAATTATATCTCAGCAAAGAAGCAGAAGAATAAAAAAGAATTAATAATCTAATTGAAGAAATTCACAAGTAGTGATACCCTTCGATAATAACATTCATACCACCCTGTGGAGAAGTGAGTGCTCACATATAAACATTCATCTGCTCTGTGGGAGTTTTGTAGTGGTGAGCATATTGTATAGACAGCCCTGCAAGCGGCTGTGTTTATTTTCAGTTTAAGACAATGAGACAATAACAGGCTGTGAATTAGCAAAGAGAGTTACTGTGAGAAGATCTGATAGGTTTGTGAGAAAAAGCAAGTGAGAAGGTGGAGCAGAAAAGAGCAGTCTCGTCAAGTGGTTGAAGCTATGAGAATAGAAGCGCCATTCCTTAAAGGAGCTTAAATGACGCTTGCAAAAACTAAATGTGCAAGGTAAAGAAAAACTTACTTGGATGGATTTCCAACTCACTGTAAAAGATCTTGCCTTATGCTGGTTAATCATATACAAATAATGGAAGCTCTACTGGAAATCTTATTGGTGTTCTCATCAATATGAGTAAGAAATTCCTGTTGTTACTAGCTGGACAAGGTAGTCGACTTGGGGAGAATTGAGAATCAAAGATTTTTTTTTGCAACTAGGGATTGAATTCAGGTCCTTGCACTTGCCAGGAAACTTCTTATTCTACAGAGCCATCTCCCAGACCCCCAAATAAAATTTAAATCTGAAGAAATGAAGACATTAGCCAATTGTGGCACAAGCCTATTTGATTAGAAAGTCTGAATAGAAGACAGTGAACAGCCAAGAACCAACATAAACATTTTCATGATTGCAGTGATGGAAGACTGGACAGAAAGCCCATAAGATAGAACTTCAATCTCTTTCCTCTGTGGCTCCATATTGTCTAGAAAATTTAGAGCTCAACTGAATTTCATGATGTTGCAGTACAGGTTCTCCTACGTCCTGAGTCTTCACTGACCTTGAAAGGTTAGATCCAAAATGTGGACTGGCCTTGTGGCTCTTCTATTTCTCCAACTATGATTTGTGAACTTAGGTTGTTAACTATCCAGAAGAAAAGTTGATTAGTATCCTGCAGCATATGCCATTCACTTTGCCTTACCTGACTCAATTGATTTTAATTGTTGTTGTACGTTTCCTTTTGTATTTCTGCTTTTCACGTGTTATACTAGGGAGACTATATGATATTTACACATGTGTGTCTGGTGTATTTCACTTATGAGTATATGTTCAAGTGGCATCCACTGCAGTATAAATGCTTCAAACTTATCATTCTTAATAGCTGAGTAATACTCCATTATATAGAAATACCACATCTTTTTCAACCATTCCTCATGTGATGGACATCTTGGTTGTTTCCAAGATTTTGCTATCACACATTGTGCTGCTATAAACATAGGTACACATATATCACTATGATACAATGTTTTCATATGCTTTGGGAAAATTCCCAGTAGGGGAATAGCAGGCTTGAATGGGATTTCTAGTCCTACTCTTTTGAAGAGTCTCCATGCGAAGGGAGCAGCTAGTCAGAGAGCTCTAGAGTTTCAGGTGAATGGCCACCTTTCAGTATGTTAATTCTCTAGGTGCTTATTAGCATCCTGTTTCTTTCCAGACATGGTGTTTTGAGCTAGAAAAGCAACTGGATGGAAAAACAACCTGGGATGTAAATAACCACTGTCCTTTGGATCTTAAGGGTTACTTGAAAACTCAGGTATTAAAGGCTTTGTTATAAGGGTGCTTCTAGTGGGGGGAGTGCCATATAACCTTTAAGAGGTCACAGCCTAATGGGAAAACTAAAACTGTATGTCACTGGGAGGGTGGCAGGGATTATGAGAACTCAGCACCTTCTTCTTCCCCTCTTGCCCCTGGATGTGAAGTGCAACCCTCAGTGTTGTACCCCATTGGAGGCCAAGAAACATGGAGTCTGCTTGATTATGGACTTCAAACTATGAACCTGTAAAAACAAACCCACAAACCCTTTTTCTCTTTATAAGTTAATTATCTCAGATTTGTTTTACAGTAACAGAAAGCTAACATAACCACAATTGACTTCATAATTTGAACAAGCTATGGCGAGTATGTGGTACAGTTTTAGAAACATGGAAATAGAAAATTTCATAATTTTTTAAATGTTTTATAAGTTAAATGTCTTTAATTCAAGAACTTTAAGTGAAAACTGAAACTATTTTGAAAATTTTTATTTTCTGTCCCTAATTTCAGAACACTGCCAATAGATTTCTTTATGAGTCATGAAACTATTAACTATATGGTGAATTCCTGAGTAATTTTCTTGAGTAGTATCTAAGATTGAAACTATTATTTCCTGCTTCTCAGATGCATTTTTCATGGTATTGTACTCTCCTCACGTCCAGAGGTCCCATCTCATTAGATTCCATAGCTCTGTGTACAGAGAGTTGGCATTATTACGATAGCAACATTATTTATTCCTATTAAACAAAAGGTAGTTTTATGTAAGTGTTAAAACATTATTGCTTTCTGACTCCCTGAGTACATCAAATACCAGCTTGCACTCTATGGCCTGGTGGGGAGTAATCATGCATTAGCCTTCAGCCCCAATGTACACAGAAAATGAAACCACTACCAGTTTATCTTTAAACATCAGAAACGTGATTCCTTCTGATGGCTATTCCTTCCCAGAACACCATGAGGAGGTAAACAGATAGCTCTCCTAAATCTTGCCCATGAGAGCAAGGTAAACAAAATGCTCTCAAAAAACCTAATCTTATTCTCTATCTTTTAGAGAAAAGAAAGTAACTTGGGGGCTTTGCCAAGTCTTTGGTAAAATCTGAGTAAAGAGTGAGCTCAATTAGTATGTCTAGGATGTGGCCGGAGAGAGGTGCAAGATCAGCCTGTAATCCTGAAAAAAAAAACGAACTGATCCAAATAGTGCCCTTAAAAGAAGTGAAGGTGACTTTTTAACCCTCATTTTTTGCCTTGGATTTTTCCTTTTTCATTCTGGAAAAAAGAAAGAAAACCAGCCATTCATTTTCATGCTGTTTTTATTTATGTATGTTTACATTAGTGTCGTGAATAACTAAAGCTGTCCTGAATGTTCATCCTGAGTAACCTCAGTATAGAAGAGTCAGGAGCTTGGGATATGCCCTGCTTTGCCACTGAATGACTCTTAGTGAGACAGTGGCTGGTGATTCCCAAAGTGTGTGTGTGTGTGTGTGTGTGTGTGTGTGTGTGTGTGTGTGTGTGTGTGTGCTGTAGGAGTATCTGGAAAAACAACCCCTCTTTCTCATGCTATTTTTCACAACAATTTGTCCCTCCTTGGGGCACCCTGGTATGCTGTTTCCGAAGAACATAAGAGCATATCTGTGAACATTTTCTGGGAGGGTGGACTTCTAAAAACTGATGCAAAGAAAAATAGAACTGAATGTATCATACTGTAAAAGACAAAAATGGTGAGAATGAGTTCCTTCTGGTCATTGGTGTTTAATGGTACCCTACAGAATAACATGAAGACAGAGAAATGTCTCCCAAATGACTATTAACTTCATCACTCATAAAGGAACCTGTGTAGTAAAATTCCTCCCCTATAAGTTCATGATGTCATAACAATTGAGAATGTTGTGTTAATGAATCTTACATTTAAATGAATGTAGCCAGAATCAAAACATCTTCTAACATATTTGAAACTAAAATAGCCAGGTAATGAGGAATAAAGATTCTCCTGAGTGCTATGGAACCTAAACCAAACTTTTGGCTTGCAAATTTAACTTCTGGTCACTTAAAATGGACTTTGGTGTGCAGGATTGTTTTCTGAGCCACTGCTGCTGTGCATCATATGTATGCAATTTTGTGAAAGGAAAGTACACATTATTAGGTATAGATCAAGGAGCCGGGGTGATGGCTCAGTAGAATAAGCGCTTCCCTGGCAAGCACAAGGGTCTGAGTTCAATCCTTGGTTCTGCACAAAAAAAAAAAAAAAAAAAAAAAAAAAGCTACTATGAAAGATACCATCATACTTTGGGCCCTGCTCATTAGCTCAGTTGTTCATGTGCCTGCTTAAGCAAAGCAGTCAGACTCAGGATGCTGTGGTTCATCCCCAGATCTTTATGCCTTACCAGACCTGCCCTTAAGGTATCATAAACCAGCCCCCCCAAAAGACAATAATAATCCGTCTAGATATAGATCACCAGGCTTACTTTGCAATAAATCCTCATGTTCAAGCCAAATCACAGCCCCTAGTCTTTCTTTCATCTTTAGAAAGTTTAGAATGGATAATTTTATGAGTTAACTAAGATTTTATAACAACTAGCAAATTTTCCTTCCTTTACAAAATGATTCTCAGTGCCGGCCAAATGCTCAGCAGATTAAAATGCTTGCTTAGACAGATGCAGAGGTCCGGAGTATAGTGCCCACGTAGGCAGATGCAGGGGTCCCGAGAACGATCCCTGGACCTGAGCTGGCCCAGCCCAGGGGACACGGGGTGCTTCTGAGAGAGCGATTGAAGGTCTACCAGGTCAGACAGCATTTTGGCTCTAGCCTTTCAAGGTCAGTGAAGACTCAGAACATAAGAGAACCTCCACTGTAACATAATGGAACTCAGTTTGGCCCCAAATTTTCTGATCAAGGAGATTATGGAGCCACAGCGGAATGTGATCGATGATTTATAGTGTGCCTAAGGAGAGTCACATGGAGAGAAAACTTTCTCTCAGGCTTTCACAGAAAGCAAATTAGTCAAGCAATGGCCATGACTCATCCACATGACTGACATTGATGAAGGATCTACAAAGTATGATGCAGGGTTACATGATAAACCCTGAGGGTACTTGACTGACCACATCAGATACAAAAGTTACATTTTTTGTTATATAGGTCTTGCTTTATCTCAGTCTTAACCATCCAGCAGAAAAATATAAAAATGAAGTATATAAAATAAGGCCATACTAATAAACTGAGCTGTAAATGGCTCTAGTCAACAACTTCTTCAGATAACCCACTGGTATTGTGAACTGCTGACCTGTGTTGGATTGTTTTGCTGAATTCAAGTACCTATAATAATGACAATAGAATGACACCTACTGAATAACAGTAGAATACTCATCTTTGACAGTGTATTCTAAACAAAAAAGGGGGATACAAACAAAAAACCATTCTGTGTTTGTATAAACAGTAAAGTTAGCATAAATATGCAGACATTTGTATAATTCTATGAAAAGAAAGATTTGCACTAATAGTGTTTGGACAGAATATCTTGTCAGCTTCTTGTACTATGGACAACCACTAAGAAGATAACAATATAAAAAGTATTAATTATTGAAACTGTACTATAATTTAGCTTTAAAAAAATATAAGTGTAGAGCTACATTCTCTTAATTCACTGATTAGAGGCATCTGCTCTAATAATGTTTGTAAATAGAATATCATGCATGCACCTTGTACAACAAAAAAACACTACAAGAACAATATGCAATATATTAATTATTGAATCTGTCCTAATAATTTGATTTGAAACTGTCTCATTGCTACTTGTTCTTCAATAAAATTAAATAAAATAAAAAATAAAGAGACTGGGCATGGTGGCATGCACCCGTAATCTCATCACTTGCGAAGTTACACACAGGAGGATCTCTACGAGTCTGATCTACTCTATATAGTGAGACCCTGTAGATCCTGTCCTAAAATACAAGAAAAATTATTCTCTATCTGTACTTCCTCATACTACTCCATAGATCTCAGGCAATTAGTCCTAGAAAAAAGCATGAAAATTCAGGAAAAAGGTCAACATATTTGCTGAGAAAATCTTCTGATGCTTTTTAAACGTTACTGCATTTCAGGTGTTTCTTTGTAATATATTTTTTCAATGGTGGGGCTCAAAATCAGGGTCTGATGTGCAGATCAAGCCCTCTATCTTGGAACTACATACCCATCCCTGTTTTAAAATTTCCTAACATTCCTTGGATGTACTTCTAGCTATCTATTCTTTTATTTAGTTTTCAGAGAAGTATTGTGTATTAATTATTTCACTAAGAAAATTCAGAAAAGCAGATATTATACCTATTTATGGAAAAGCATTCAAAATTACCAGAATTAACCACTAGTACCAACCTAGTTTTGAGATTTTCCAGACATTTTTTTTTCTTTGTATAGGCACTTAGACAAAAGAGACACACAAAATCACCCAATATATCCTCATGTAAACGTATAGACTTAGGTATTATTAAAACTATTAAAATATTTGTACTAGCTGGGCATGGTGGTGCGGGCCTGTAATCCCAGCACTCAGGAGGCTGAGGCAGGAAGATTGTTGTGAGTTTGAGATCAGCCTGAGCTACAAAGTGAGCTTAAGGCCAGCCTGAACTGCATAGTGAGACCCTGTCTCAAGAAGACCAAAAAATAAGAAATAAAATAAAATATTTGTACTGTAATTATGCAATTCCACATTCACATCACACACACAAACTTCACAAAATTAGAAGCACAGCGAAGATGATCAGTGAAGATTATATTAAGGTGTCATTTAACTTTTTTTAGTTTACAACATCATAAACATGTTCTAGAGTTCTCGATATTTTCTGTGAGTTACGTGAACAGACTTTTTATTTAATGTTATGGTTTGTGCCTATATATATGTTCCTGTAAAAGTCTCATGCAGTCATAGTTGGGTTTTTTTTTTTGGTGTGTGTATGTGTGTTTGTTTTTCTGTTTGTTTTCTAGAGGTATCTGAGATGTGTGATTGATAATGGTGCAATGCTAGTATTAAAGGCCCCACAACTAGGTGTGTGAAGGCTACCTGCTCTAAGGGGGAAGTAGCACTGATACAATGTAAGGGACAGAAAAAGGCTGTTGCTACTTGTAGTTTGTTGATTGCTTGCTTTGGCTGTCTTTTGCCTTCCATGAACTGCTTCTTTTCTGTGATGCCCTCTGTCATGCCACACTGTCTTGGGACCAGTCAAATATGGATTGAAGCCATTATGAACTGTGATCCAAATAAACCTTTTCCTCTTCAACTTTGAGCACTGGGCATTTGTCTTAGCAACGAGAAAGGTTAGTATGAAATTTGACATCCTGTTGTCTTTAGTGTTTCAGTCCTACTAGTTTCATTGTGAATAGCAAACTTAGCTACAAGTTATTGCCCACATCTAGCTTACCCCCTTAGGATGAAGTCAGGAAACTGGATTGCTGAATTGAAATCATGTGCATTTAAAATGCAGTTGTATAAAATGCAGCTGACTTGTGAAATAGGATTTAACAATGTAGACCTCTAATAAAAATCAAACTAATTTTCTAACACTCAAAATCATAAATAACTTTCTTTCTCTGTTCATTCTTTAATAACTGTAAGCTAAAAAGTTATAATTAATGTTTAAGTTATGTTTAAAAAATCACTAGGTGAAGGTGAGTTTTTGGTTACATATATTTCTTCTTAAATAAATTCATTCTTTAGGTCTGTTCAACTTGATTCCCTTTCCTCTCATGGTTTACATATTTCACTTAATTCTACCAATAGGACTGGTGAGAAAGCTCAGCAGAATAAGTGCTTGCCTGGCAAGCAAAAGGGCCTCAGTTCAATCCCTCGTCCCACCAAAAAGCAAAAAAAAAAAAAAAGAAGAAGAAGAAAAGATTTTAGGGAGTCAGGGAGATGTCTCAGTGGAATAAGCACTTCCCTGGCAAGCACAAAGGCCTGAATTCAATCCTCAATTCTGCCAAAAAAATTATACTAACAAAATATTGGTAGTGGGAAATATATCTCTGTAAAAAGTGATAGTAATGGTACATAAAACTTGCTTTCTGTCTATGTCTAAGTAATCTATGTCCTTCTGGCTACTTAATACCATAATTGGGTGACAATAAACACACTTGAAAGCTTATACCAAAGAAAAGTATTTTCTTTGGAATTTTCTTTACCTTAAATTTGGTACATTTACTTAAATTTCTGCTGCAGGTATAGAGATCTAATCTCTTCTCCACAAAAGAAACAAATGCGCCTCAGAAACTCTTAAAAAAAACTGAGAAATTTGAATTTTTCAATTTTGTTAGTGTCAAGCTGTTCCTTTAACATCTTCAGATTGCTTTTCTTAGTCCTTTTCCTTTTGAGAGTTTGTGCTCAAAGATGTATTTTACTAAAAAAGGAATGATGAGCAGCAGCAAAAATTATTTTTTTTCTTATGCTGAGCTTTGGCTATTTTTCATTCTTGAATTATGATGCAATTTTGCCTGGAGAAGCAATTCTTGGTTGTACTTTTTTCATCGGATTCCTTTGTCATAAGAGTGTGGTATCAAATATTTAAGATCCTGTGTATTCTATGAGTAATAGCACAGTCAATGAGATACAATGACCTTTTCAGTATTCTGTATTGTGACTAGCTATAGTCAATCCATTCATTTTACTCTTTTACAGCCTCCCTGTGCTTGAGAGCAAAGAATGAAATGGCCATCAGAATCAAAATATGATGTGCCAAAAGGTCAAAATAGTAAAGTACATGAGTATATTTCATAGAATATATTAAGGTATTAAAATCCTAATATCTTACCCTGATGCCAGAATCTATAATGGGAAAAGAAAATGGCAGTTTAGGAATTTGCCCTTGTGAGAACTGGAACCAATCCAAGCAGATAATGACTACTTCTCACCTTAACTCCAGTGAAATTTTGCTTCTTACATTCAAAAGTCTATATATGGTGTTGCATTCATTTGAAAACATGTGTGGAGGGTTTGTTGTAACATAATCTCACTACTGAAGGTGAGAGAATTTGTCTCCTCTGTGGCTCCTACCACCTGGTACCTCACTTTCCTTATTATCTCTCATCTTTCTAATTTCATCTCACACTTTTATATATAAACACACACACACATACACACACACACACACTATATATATATGGTAAACACAGAGAGAAACCCAGATGGATAGACAGAAAGATGTATAACACAGTTTTCTTTCTTATGTTTTCACTGATGTTTTAAAAAAATTTTGACCTTAATTCTTTTTTGCCTCTGGTCAGAACTCTAGCTCATGGATTTTATTGCCTTTAGCATTTTCTTCTCCTAATTGTGAGTAATCTTACAGGATGTTTAGCTAGGAGTGTTTCAACCAAAGATTATGCCAATCATTGAGCCAACACTATATTTATTTAAAGATAAATTAACTTTCAAACGTGACACAAAAATAATTCAAAGCCAAACTTGCTGTTATATCCTTGACAATTTCTACTGAATCAGGAGTGTGAAGAAATTCATATACTTTGTGAGTCTTTCCCCCATCATAACAATTACAGTAGTATTTTTATTAATAAACAAACACATTTGCTTTCAACAAACTTTGTCTTTAAAGTCACATGATCACAATCTGAATTCTATTTTGGAATATTTGGAATGTGAAGACTTCACATTTGATAAAGGTGAAATGGCAAAAGATTTAAAACTATGAATCTGTATGGAAAGCTTAAAATTATAATTTATAATGGGAGTAATACAAAACTTTAATTTATAAAGAAAATGTTAATCTTTTATAATATTCAAGTTTACAAATCTATTTTAAGCAATATACAATTAAAAGTATATACCTAGTTTGTTTTAGATTTGCTTTTCAAATTTTATGTACTTTGATGTTACTCAGGGAAATATTGTGGCAAGGAAAATATATTATTTTTAATATGTTCAATATTAATTGTTAAAATATTCACAGTTAGTATTTGAAAAATCCACAAAAGCTTTTTTTTTTTTTGCAGGCATGCTTAAGAATAGAAGAAGCATAATCCTAATTTTAGATGATCAAGGTTGTTAAATTTTTCATTGGCACCAGTTTAGGACTATTGTGATGAATAATGAGCATTTTCTCTCACTAACAATCAAATCATAAGGTCCAGTTGGTCTGAGATTTTCCAGTCTGTTTCTGTATTCTCTTGTGACTCTTGCATATTGGAGTTAATTGCTCATTTTTTAAATATCATATTTATAGCAGTCCACTTGTTGTCCTGCAAAATATATATTGGAAAGAAAAAAGAAAGAGTACATTTCAGTGGATTTTTTAAAACCTTTTCTTAACATATGCATAATGATATTTATAATAGCGCCATCGGTTTTCAGCCAGCCTTTTTCGACAAAAAAAAAGAATATGCTAATATTTGTTGGAATAAATGACATGTCTGTGACTGGAAAAACTTTGAAAACAGAAAAAAAAAAAAACATGTAAAATTCCCAAAAGTAGATACATATTTCCCATCACTGAAACAGAATAAAGAAGTTTAAAACAGTTCCTCAGTTCCTCAACCATAGCCCTAAGAAAGAATTTTCTGGATTCGTAATGCCATTTTAAATTATTTATTCTGTACTCTGTTGTACTTAACTAATATCTTTTTTTCCAGGTACCTGATGAGTAGCCTGGATTACTACACTTTTACAAAAATCATCTTTAATAAAATCCTTAGAAAAAATTACTTAGTTCTTATCTTTTCAAAAAATTATTTTGTGAACATAACTGCATTTTGTTTAAATCTTGAATAGACACAGAGGTAACAGAGTGAATATAGTGAAGTAATATTATCTTTCGGACATTTTGAAAATGGTCCCAAGTTGCCACATTTTGAATTTCTCATTGGTGAGAGGTATATAGAAAACACCTTTCTCTTCATCTCAATCTGCTTGCTGTGGGGAAGGATCTCACTGGCCCCACAGTGAGTCCCTTCATTCCTTGCCCTTTGCAGTTCTTGTTTCTCCTCCAGTGAATGGGTTTCTGACCTACAGAGATGTAAAAAGTTTCTGTGTAAGACAAACTTCCAGGCAGGCACATTATTTACTGTCCTAAAACATGTGTTCTAAATTTGATCAATATTTATATTGGCAGCTGCTCAAATAGCTCAACAGATTAAAGTGTCTGCTTAGGCAGGTCGGGGTTCAATCCCAGGTCTCCTATGCTGGTCCCGCCTCTGGGGCATGCTAAGGGGGTGATTGGGAATGGGCATGGTGATGCATGCCCTTAATCCCAGAATTTAGGAGGCTGAAAAACAAGAAGGATCACTAGGAGTCTCATCTGTGTAGTGAGACCCTGGAGACCCTGTATGGTATGTATATATTAACAGTAGCCCCAGCAATGCCTTAGAATGAGGACAAGAAGAAGATCTGCTGACAAAGCAGGGCACCATCTTTTCTCTATTGCTCTAACTGTGTACTTTTCTCACTTTTTTATGCTGCATTCTGACTGTTGTAATTTTTAATTCCTGAAAATCATTCTTCAAGTTAAAATACAAATAAATAAATTCAAAAAGAAAATTGGACCAAAAATAAGTGTAAAAATAAATAAATAAATGAATAAATATTTATGGCCTACTCCTTTCTATTTTGAGAATTCTAATAGGTATGAATATAAAAAAAGAAAGAAAGGAGCAGTTAATGCTTACAATTTTTGCCTTTACTCTGATGTTTTTTCTCTCTTGAATTTCTTATAACTCCTTAGGTACTTTTTAAACAAAACTTATACATTTATATCTGGTCATCTGAAAAACTAATTTTCACATAGCATCATGTAATACAGCAACCATTCCTATGACTATTACTTTGTTTAGTGAAATCTTGTATCATGTCTAATGCTGTTTTCTTCTATCATGATTTTGTATTCTTTAAAAATAATAATAAAATGTACAAAAATTGAAAAAAAAAGAAAATAAGCATGAATTACCAGTCCAAGTATCCATTACTCACATGTAACAGTGGTTAACATTTGACCACATTTCCTTTACCTATTTCATTTGCTGAAGCCCTCAGGAAACACTCCACTTCACTTCAGACACATTGGACCCATCATGTGGCTATTTTTTGAAGCAGTACTGAAAGTCCTCTTTCCCAAAAGTTTTTATAAGGTGTGTTAGAAAATCCAGTGATTGTTGCTGGCAAGAGCCATCCAATGTAAAGGAAAAACATTACAGTGTATTTATTGAATCTGTCACACTGGGTGAACCGCCCAGCCACAGTGACCATCAGCAGTCAGCATTTTCAATGTAGTTAGGACATCAAGTCAGCCATGATTGCATAACTAGAGGACACAGCTTCCAGAACTGCTTTAGAAAATGACAAGAACAGTAGGATAAGTATTCAAAGAAGATGTGGAAGTATTTTGAAGGTGTTTTAGTGGCATGGCATCTTGTACTATAGTGATTATATTAATATAAAAATTCTTTGTGTTTTTAAATGACATTTCAGCTTAAAATAAAGATAATAAGCCAATGTGGCCCTGTGTTGTTGAAATGTTGTTGAAATGTTGAACATTTCAACATCAATGTTCATAAAACAAATAAATTTTCTTGGGCTGAGGAGATAGCTCAGTGGCAAGTGCGAGGATATGTGTTTGTTCCCCAGTGCCATATGCTGTGCTGGCCCCAGATCTCCAGGCGCTCCATACCAGCCACAGAAACCAGGCATGGTGGCACTCATCTGTAATCCCAGCACTGGAGAGGCTCAAAACAGGAAGGTCACTGAGGCCAAGATGTGTAGCAAGACCCTATACCAAATAAATAAAAAGATTTAAAAAAAAGAAATTTTCTGATAAAAACACAAAGTCATTATCATTATTATTGTGTGTGCGTGTGTGTGTGTGTGTAACTGGGAATTGAACTCAGACCCTTGCACTTGCTAGGGAAGCGCTTATTCTAAGGAGCCATCTCCTCGGCCCCAATAATTATTATTTCTAAGATTACTAAAATTTTACATAATGTAACACCTTGCATAGGAAAACCTTCCTTTAGACAATGACCTCAAAACGGATGATTATCATGACTCAAACCTGAATTCTCAAGTGCTGCTGCCCTTCTAAATTCAACCCAACCCCCACCTTTAAATCACCAGGCGTGTTCCCAGACAGGGCTTGTACAAAAGGCCTCTCCATCAGCAGGAAGGTGTTCCAGGGTAGCAGCGACACACCAGCACTTGCTGTTATCCATTCCATTCTTGGACTGGCTGGTGGAACATGAGGAGGGCAGTCTTTGTTTAGTGATGAGGAAGCTGTAGGTCTCACTTCACCATGGGAGATCAGGGGACTAAGAAATGAAAGAGGAACCAAGATCCAGTTTGTAATAAACCTAGTAAAGTGGGAATAAAGTTGAAATGTTGAACATCTGTAAAACTCACTCTTGCACATAAAATTCCAAGCTTTGTAATTCAGCTCCTTCATATGACAGAATATGAATCTGTTACATTGTTGGTCAAAATAAATTGGACAGCTTCTGTCGTATAAGCAGCTTGCTCTTCTGTTCTACCACTTTTGCAATCATCTCAGTGTTTTTACTGGAGCTGAAGCCTTGGGCACTAAATGCTAACTATAGACATTAAAACAGTCATGAATCAAGACTAAGACAACATATCTTCAGAGATCCATGCCCTGAGATGTGTGGTGGAAATGAAAATTGCTATTATTATACATGTTTATTCCCCAAGGGAGCAGAGATATGGAAAGCCAAAAACAGCTACAGAGATTAACAAGAAGACAAAATGGTCTTTTTCATCTGCAGGACAAAAGCTGATGTAGAAATGAAAGAGAGGCATCTTCATGGGTGATTTGCAGGCATGGTACTAAGCAGAATCGCTAGACAACTAATAATTTTCTAAAATAGTTTTAAAGTTTGTGTTTTAGACATGGAAAATTTGCAATCATTTTCTTAGGGATATTGGATGCTCTGCAGTGGCAATTCTTGAATACAGAGTTACCGGTATAACTAAGGGACAAGGGAGTAGGGGAAATGCATCTGGATGGTAGACTATGGAACATAATTTGCAACCTGACTCATTGCAAAGTGAATGAATGTGTGATGAGCATGCAAGCATACAGTGACATCATATCACGAGGAAATGTCAAGATGGAAAGAATGCTGTAAATTATCCTATAGAAATTGAAGTAGCATAAATATGGCATCAAACAGGTTCTGAATTTATCCTTACAACTTACTGGTTGGGTAATATTGTGTGTAACAATAAAATTCAGCCTCTTTAGCTTTAAAATGGAGAATCTAAAAAAGGAAAAGTGGTTGTGAACATTAAGAAAATAGAAGGAAAATCTTTTAAAATATATGTTGGCTGTGATTCATGTTTAAATGTGACAGCCAACCTCTGTGATAAACTCATACCAGTGACAATCATCTTCTGGTGCTCATAGCTCTATGCACTCCTTCTCTACAAATAAATTAGAGTCCTGCACAACCAATATAATACTGTGGGATGATGGTGTTTATCTTCTGAAATGTAGATCATAAAAGACATCATGGCTATCACCTTGCTTTTACCTGGATCATTCTTGAGGAAACCAAATACAAAGTCATCAAACAGCCCTGTGAAAAACTCATATCTAAGGGGCCAGGGAGATGACTCAGTGGAATAAGCACTTCCCTGGCAAAGGCAAGGGCCCGATTTCAATCTTTGGTTCTGCCAAAAAAAAAAAAAAAAAAAAAAAAAAAAAAAAAAAAAAAAAAAAAAAAAAAAAAAAAAAAAAAAAAAAAAAAAAAAAAAAAAAAAAAAAAAAAAAAAGAAAGAAAGAAAAGAAAAGAAAAGAAAAAAAAGAGAGAGAGAGAAACTCATATCTAAGGCCTCCTGAAAAGTTACTTATCCAAGAACTGAGGAGCCCTACAAAAGTCATGTGATAGAATCATCTTGCAACTAAATCATACCCTTTGCATACCTGCAGAAAATTGCAGTCAGATTGAGATACCTAAGTCCAACCTCAAGAAAGACCTTGTTTGTAAACCACACAACCAAGCCAAGTCTAAATTTGTGACCTGCTGAAACTACTAGATAGTAAATGTGTATTTCTTTAAGTCACTAAGTTGTAGTGGTTCATGAAATAGGAAGATATGTACATTTCTCATGTTAAGCTAGAGTGAAAATGACTAGAATACATGTGGTCTTGATATGATGCAATTAGCATTACCTATCAAGATGTTTCTAGGCAACTCAGTTGATCATCACCTGAAGTATGGATAAAGATGTGGTATTTTTACACAATGTAGTGTTACGCAGCTATAAAAGAGGATACATTTGGGTCTTTTGTTTGTTAATGGATGCAACTAGACATTGTATTGCCTCCTTAATGTGGGAACGTGAAAGAGAAAAATGGAACCTGAAGGGTATGATAGAAAAGCAAATAAACCTATTCAAAAGGAAAGAGTTACTGAGTTTAGGAGGACATGAGGCATAATTTGGGGGAAGAGGTTTATCTAGGTATGTAATCATGGTGGTTTGGACAACTGTACTCTGTATTTCTGCTGGTTTATGGAAAGAAACTGATAAGACTTAATTTGTTTTGTCTTCTTTTTTCAATTGTTAGTACTTATTTTCTTCTTAATTTCTTATTCTTTTATTTTTTCTCCTTCCAATTTGACCTGCATATATCTGGTAATATGAATAACTGGTTGGATGACAACTCTATGTATTACAACAAATTCTGTGAAATTCATATTTTGTTACATGAAATTCTGTATCATTAGTAAATTTTTGCTTTAATTCTAACTTGCACTCTCTTAAAGAATAAAAAAAAAGAAAAGATGTTTCTTGGCTGGCTTAATTCCTATTTCATGAAAAAAATTGTTTTTAATATACACTGATACCCTGCTGTAAATAACTAATTTAGACTATGAAAGGAAGTAGGAAGATTGAGCAAAGAAGAATAAATGAGTTGAAAGAAACTGATGATTGAAGGGAGTGAGAGACAATGCTCATGTTTCCTCCAAATCCATCTATTTACATCCTTATATGCGAAGAGATTGTGTTAGGTAGATGTGAGATTTGAGAAGAATTTGGAACAGCAAGATGGAATCTCCTAATGAGATTAGCGTCATCACAAATGAGAACTCAGAGAGATCCCCATGAGGTTATTTTGAAATAACTCCTGCTTATCTACAGTAAGGCTCTCACCCAGACACCAAGTCTGCCTACATCTTGAACTCCCCAAACTATACCAAGCAAGTTTCCACTAAGTATAAACCACCTGTACTGCGGTGATTGTTATAGTAAATGAGGGTGAAGCAGGAAAGAATGCAGAAAACAATCTGATGACTACAAATTCTAGCAAGGCTAGGGATATGTCCTACTTTTCTAATATTAGATGTAGCCCAGCATACGTCACCACAAACTGAAATCATCATGTAAGACTTAGTGAGATAGCTTTCCACAATAACCCAAGTTTACATATGCCTTGGTAATGTCACAAGATTTTGGTGATGTCTGTTGCTTCCTATGGGATTCACTCCTGTTTCTGAAACTCTGCCTGGGCATCAGCAGAATAATTCAATCACTATAGAGCAAGCGAGAAGGAACCTCTTCAGCCTGAATGCAGTACTAAACACTGAGGTGAAGACTAGCTCTTTACCTAGGAGCATAGACAACTGGAGTCCTATGAACCAGGTTGTATTAGGCTATTTATTTATTTATTTATTTTTTGGCAGAACCAGGGATTGAACTCAGGCCCTCGTGCTTGCCAAGGAAGCACTTATTCCACTGAGCCATCTTCCCGGCCCTAGGTATTAGGCAATTTAGTACCAAGTTCTTCTGTGACTGCTTCAACATTCTTCCTCATACTTTGCCTACCATTACAATACTCCATTTGTTTATATCTTTTATGAAAATTAGTGAATAAATAGTAATTCAGTGTTAATGAACATGCATAGCTTACTTTAATATTCACTCCTTGTATTGCATTGTATGTGCTTTAGAAAATGCATACTCATATGTATTCACTGTTACACAATCATAAAGCATGTTTTCTTTGCCTTAACCTACCCACCACCTATTCATTCATTCTTCTGTCCTGCTTAACCCCTGGCAATCACTTATCTTTTTTAAGGTCTCCACAATTTTATCATTTAAAAAAAATGCTTCTTTAAAAAATTATTTATTTGTTTGTTTGTTTGTTTATTTATTTATTTTGACAGGGTCATGCTATGCAGCTCAGACTTATAGTGATTCTCCTGTCTCAGCCTCACTAGTGCTGGGATTACATATGAGTACCAACACTCCTGGTTTAGGTGGCCAGCATGGTGTGCCTGTACCGTGGTGATTTGTTATAGTAAATGAGTGTTCCAGGGCTGGCACAGTATGTGGTACTGGGGATTGAATCTGTGTCCTTGTCCTTGCCAGGCAGGTGCTTAGATGGCCAAGCTATCTATCTCCCAAGTGCCACAATTTTTTATCTTTCCATACTGATGCATAATTGGAAAGATACAAAAATATTCTTTTGAGATAAGCACCTTTCACGTAAAATATACATTTCAGTTTCTTTCATGACTTTAAGTGACTGAATACTCATATTGTATGCTAGAATTCTATGTCCAGAAACTTTATACTTTTATGTAGTATATTAATTAAGTTCCATTGCACAATGTACCAAATTTTGTTTATCTATCCAAGACTTTAAATTATCCAAAGTTTTATAACTGTATATAAAGAAATGAAAAAATTTGTGGGTAGGTTTTTGTACAGACATAAATAGTCAATTCATTTGGAAAAGTACCAGGAGCTGCAATTGATGGATCAAAGCATGTGCTTAGCTTTGTTATAAATTGCCAAAGTGTCTTCCAAAGGAGATATATCACTTTGCATTCTTACCAGAAACATTTAAAGAGAATACATCATATTGAATTTTTAACAGCAATGAATGAGAGTTTCAATTGCTCTACATTCTTATTAGGATGATTTTGTTGTCAGTATTTTGGGATGTGTCTATTTTAAGAGACATAGAAAAGTATCTTGTTTAATGTTTATGTGCAGATATAAACTGACAAAGACACTAACCATATTTATATACTGCTTCACCTTTTATTTTCTTTGCTGATGTATGTGTTCTAATATTTGCCCATTTTTATTGGACTATTACATTTTCTTACAGTTGAGTTTTAAGAATCTTTTAAATATTTTGAACTTTAGTTATTTACTACATTTTTCCTTAATCTGTAGCATGTCTTTCGACTCTTATTGTAACCTTCACAGAAGAAAAGCTTTTAGTAATAGTGAACACTACCTCAATTTTGTCTTTTACAGGTTGTGCTTTTGATATTGTATCTTAAAAGGCACTATAAACTTTAGCATAATTCAACTGTTGTCCACTGTTGGCCTCTAGAAGAATTATAGTTTTACATCTTATATTAATTAGGTCCATGGCCAACTGTGAGTTAATAATGTGAAAGTGTAAAGCTTGTCTTACAGGAGGATTTCAGGGAACTTGAGTGTCATGTATGGCCAAAGTTGTGTTTGCCGCTCCATCAAATGTCAACTAGCTGTGCTTCTACTACTGGATACTGTGTTCCATTTTATTATTTCACCAAAACAACTTCTTCTTGATGTTACAGTCTTAGAACAAATCTTGCAATTTACTAAAATCAGCTCTTCGACCTTTTTGACATCATTTTGCTGTACTGGATCTCTGCCTTTCATAGAAATTTCAGAATCCATTCTTTAGTATCTATAAAATTATTTGCTGATATTTTGATTAGGATTTTAAATATCAAATTTGAAGAACTGACATATATTCTTTTTCTTCAAATCAATATTCATAGAGGATCTCCTTATTTATATTTTATATAATTCCTTCCAAGTTTTGTAATTTCTATTTAGCAATTGTGAACATTTTACTCCTAATTATTTCATTTTATTTCTGCTAGAAATAAATGGTATTGTGTTTTAAATTTCAGTATCTGCTCATTCATCATTGGCACATAAAAAAGTAATTGACTTTTCATATTAAACTTGTACCTTACAGCCTTAAAAAATTACTTACTAGATACAGGAATTGAGTTTGTTTTTGGTTGTTTTTGTTTTCTTGTTTGTTTTGCCCATCATTTCAGACTTTATACCACGACACTTGTGAGCAGAGTTATATTTCTTTTATTCAATAGTTATAAATTTTCTTTCTTTTCTTAATGTATTAGCTAGAACTTACAGTATAATGTTAAAAAAGAATCATGAGTAAGGGCATGATAGTCTTAACTTTTAGGACTTTACTATTTAACTGTTATATATGAGGTTATCTTTTTTTTATTTTATTGAACTACGAAGTCAATCAGACAGTTTCAAGACACCTTAACAATACAGATTAGATAAATTAATACATTGCAAACTGTTTTCATAATGTTTTGGTATCGTACAAGGTGCATACATGATATTATATTTACAGATATTATTTTAGCAGATATCTCTTATCAGTGAATTAAGAGTGTAGCTGCTTACTTATCTTATTTTTTATACCTGAATTATATCAAAAATTCAATAATTTTTTTCCTAGTAGATGACCGTAGTACTAGAAGCTGACATAATATCCTGTCCAGCCACCATTAGTGCAGATCTTGCCACTCATAGGATTATGTAGAAGCACAGCATTATCTATCCCAACTGTACTCTATACACACACTCCTCAAAAGAGTAGGACTAGAAATCCCATTCAAACTGGCTATCCCCCTACTGGGAATTTTCCCAAAGGATCTGGATGCACTGCATCATAGAGATATATGTGTTCCTATCTTTATAGCAGCACAAGGTGTGATAGCAAAATCTTGGAAACAACCAAGATGTCTATCACAGGAGGAATGGTTGAAAAAGATGTGGTATTTCTATATAATGAAGTACTACTCAGCTATTAAGAATGATAACTTTGAAACATTTATACTGAAGTGGATGCCACTTGAAGATATACTCATAAGTGAAATAAACCAGACACACATGTGTAAATATCATATAGTCTCCCTAGTATAACAAGCGAAAAGCAGAAATACAAAAGGAAACATACAAGTAAAATCGAGTCAGATATGCTGCAGGATACTAATCAGCTTTTCTTCTGGATGGTTAACAACCTAAGATCACAAGTCAGAGTTGGAGAAATAGAAGAGCCACAAGGTCAGCCAACATTTTGGCCCTAGCCTTTCAAGGTCAGCAAAGACTCAGGACATAGGAGAACCTGTACTGCAACATCATGAAACTCAGGTGAGCTCCAAATTTTCTGAACAAGGAGATTATGGAGCCACAGAGGAAAGAGATTGAAGTTCTATAGTGTGCCTGGGGAGAGTCACATGAAGAGAAAACTTTCTCTCAGGCTCTCACAGAGAGCAAACTGGTCAAGCATTGGCCGTGACTC